>APFE030121258.1:0-17006 GCA_000404065.3 Pinus taeda
TTTCTGATTTTATATATGAATGTGTAGAAGTCTATATCAGCGAATTCATCGTATATAGGGATTATTTTCATCAAGCTGTGGAGAAATTGGAAAAGGTAATGATTCGTTGTTAAGAAGCTCATTTGGCCCTTAGTAGTATTAAATGTAAAATGATGCAAACTAAGGGGATTGTCTTGGGACATCATGTATCACATGAGGGGATAAAATTCAACCTTGAAAAAATAGAGGTAATATCACATATTCCAATTCCCACATCACAAAAAGAGCTAAGAAGTTTCTTGGGACATGCAGTTTACCATAGAAGATTTATTGAAAACTTTACTAAAATTCCAGTACCTATGTTTAAATTGCTTACTAAAGATGTTAATTTTTATGGGATACTTACTATCATAATTATTTTAAGGATGTAAAGGATAAATTGGCTACTGTTCTAGTATTCCAAGGGCCTAATTGGTCTCCCCCATTCCACATTTGTATAGATGCATCAAAAATTGGTTTTGGAATTTTGTTGGGTCAAAGGGAGGATCACTTTCCTTACATTATTTAATTTGTTAGCAAGAATCTCTCACATGCATAATTAAATTATATATTTACTGAAAAGGAATTATTAGCAGTTATTCATGCCATTAAGACATTTAGGCATTATATTACTAGACATGATACTTTTGTCCATATTGATCATTATTACATTATATTTCTGATGAATAAGCCTATTACTATTGCAAGAATTAGAAGATGGCTACTTTTGTTACAATAATTTAACATTTCTGTTATTGACATGCCTGAACAAGATAATTTGGCTACAATTTTCCTATCCCAAATGAAGATACAACTCTAGTAATAGTTCCAAATGATTTTCTAGATGAAGATTTGTTTTCCATTTCAACATTAACTCCCTAGTTTGCTGACATGGCTAAGTACTTAGTGATAGGGAGGCTACCCAAAAATATTTCCAATTGGGAAAAACATAATATTGTGTAGTGGAGTGCTAATTATTCTTGGATATATGGGGACTTGTTTTGCACAAGACTTGATTTGATCATGGCAATGTGTGTGTTGGAGGATGAAATGTTTGATGTGTTGAAAGATTTCCATAGTGAGCCTTGTGGTGGGCTCTTTGCCAATAAAGGAACAACCTACAAAGCCCTACATGTAGGATACTATTTGCCAACACTTTTCAAATATTCCTAAAAGTTTGTTTCAAGATGTGATGCTTGTTAGAGAATGGGGAGACCAGTTCGGCAGATGAAATGCCTCTTCAAACACAAATATCAGTAGAACCTTTTGAGAAATGGGTAGTGGATTGTGTGGGGCCCATCTCTCCCAGATCCATGAAAAATAGTTACATACTCGTTCACACTAATTACGTAACGAAGTGGGTAGGATCTAATGCTTTATATTTTTCTTCGGAAAAAGAAGTGGTAGATTTCCTTTTTGAGGATATCTTTGCTCGTTTTGGAGTACCTAGAGAGATTGTTATAGATGAAGGCACACAATTGATGTCTAAACTAGTGAAGACTATTATGGAACAATATAATATTAGGCATCAAAAGTCTACCCCCTACCACCCCCAAGCAAACGAACAAGTGGAATCTACAAACAAGCTCTTGCAGACTATACTCACTAAGCCAATTTTGCTTCACCATGGCAATTGTGCTGGAGAGCTACCGCAGGCATTATGGGCTTACCAGATAACTTGGAAGAATGTTACTGGAGATAGTTTTTACGAGTTAGTATATGGGAAACAAGCACTACTTCCCATTGAATTTCAAGTAAAAACTTTTTGAGATGCCACTCAATTGGGAATGAATTTGAATGAAGCCAAGGAGAAAAGGTTACTACATTTGAATGATCTTGAAAAATTAGGTAGGATGCATTTGAACGAACCATGTTAGTATAGGATCGAAGAGCCTAGTCGCGTGACAAGTATGTCAAGAAGAAAGCTTTTCAACAAGGATATTAGGCATTGTTATATGACAGTAAATTTAAACATTTTAAAGGGAAATTTTCGACTAGATGGTTGGGACCTTTGAAGTGGAATAGGTCTTCAATAATGTCTTTGTTAGAATAAAAACCATTGATGCTGATCAAACCCCATTCATGGTAAATAGCAATTGATTGAAGATATACCACTGATTGCTCTCTCACCAATAAGTTTTGTAGGAAGTAAAGAGGGATACATAATTGGAGTTGGCTCAATGAAAAGATCGAGCTCCTTCTAGTTCTTCAAACTAATTTTATTTATATTTTTATATTTTTATTTTTGAGTCTAGTATAAAATAACAGTGAGCTGACTCTCTTGCTTTACCTCACAACTCACATACAATAGAATGGAAATCTCCAAAGGGTAAGCTTATTCCTTTAACTATACTTGGAAAATTACTTATGGAAAAGGAAATTTTGGAGTATTCTTTGAACATTTCGAACTCCCAATAATTGAATGTTCCGAGCAAAGACTGATCTGGGCTTGTAAATATTAATAGAATAGTGATAGTTAGGGATATGCTAAGTACAGAACTATTGTTTTCCAAGATAAACAGAGTAATTACAGAATAGAAACCCCTTGGAGACTACTTCAAGTTTTTCATACCCTCTAAGAAGGAATAGCTTGATCAGTGGCTAACTTAGGCTCGATAAACTTATGAGGTTGTAGTAGTTAGGGATTTGCTTAGCATAGAATTATCCTTTTTTGGGCTTAGTAGAACAAGGAAGGAAAATAACAATCTCGCGTCTTCCTTCTTTCATTTTAGACCCTCTAAAAATGAAATTCCACGGGCAATAATCAGTCAAGGACTAGTTAAAAATCCATGGGATGATGTTTTCAGGTTCTATATAACCATTAGCAGGAAATGCTTTTGTTCAAGTTGTATGAGACATTCAAGGAAAAGACATTGTGCACATATTTCAAATCAGCTCAAAGGATTTTGTACCTAACTTAGCATTGTCATTATGTCCTCAACATGGAATTATAATACATCAGGCATGACTACTAGAAGGTTTTTCTTGGATTTCTGAAAAAGGGTTTAAAATAATTACAACGATAATTTCTACTTATCAGCACTCAATTAATACAGGTGATACTATAATTATATTTTGGAATTATTTTCATATCCTTAGCTAATTCATCACTACAAGACTAGTTATGAAGATCATGCATCTCTAACGATCAAAATTAGTACTTCTATATTCTTTTGAGCTCTAGAAAATTTATAAAGTCAAAACCAAGGTATGAGAATGTGTTATTTATTAGGACTATATTAGAAGTATGTGTATAATGTTCTAAGTGATAATCTATCTCCAATATCTTCTATAATTTATTTTTCCTCTCTTATTCAACTCACTGTCTTATCTCTACTACCCTTTCTATCATTTTGAGATATGCAACCACATGATTCATCAATATAATAACCAATCCTTATTACCATTGAAGTTGTCATCCTGTCTATTAACTTCCCCTTTGACCTATCTCATACGAGCCACCTTTCATACGCGGGTTCATCATTGTTATTGTGCATATATGATGTAAATCCAATTCACCAAGTATTATTTATCGAATTAATCCAAGGCGGAAGGGGGATGGTAATTGTTCTACTAAGGTAATACATTTTGGGAGATAAAAAAAACAATTATGAAGCTTTCCATCTATGTAGAAAATTTTCCCATACTTGTTTCAACTTAGGCATGGGGACTAATCACCATTAGCCCACTTATGTTCAACTTTCCAGGAGTCCACAATATCTAAGTTGCAAAGCATTGTTTGAGGAGAAGAGTTGGAAGGGATTCCTTCGAAAGTTTGAAGGTATAATGACAAAGTGGCCTTGACCTTCTCTCAAAGCTTTAGTGGAGAGGTCATGAAAATTGGGAATCTCAAGTTTAAAGTTACTGCGGATTCTATCAGTAAAGTGATAAGATTTCCTTTGTTTGATGAAATGTTCTTCATGAGAGGACTGCTCAACTTGTCAGAATGTGTGAAATTCCCTAAACCTACCTATCAAACTATAAGTTGGTTGAAGGGAATTTGGCGTAGCTTCCTCGATGAAAATGTGGTACCTACCTATTATAGTGCTACATAATTTGAGCACATGCAAAGGTAGATATGCTTCCATATTTATCTACCATATCAAATTGTTATTACATTTATTGGAAGGCCAAGAGGTTAATTTTCCTTTCTTTCTACATAAGAATCTACATAAAGTTGTTGAAGGAGTTTAGTTCGCAAGTAAAAACCCTGAAATTGGTATATGTCACTATAGTATCATTAATATGTTAGTGGTCACGGAGCTAAGAAAATGACAAAATTCTTGGAAAGACTTTCTGATTGAGAAATTTATAGGAAAGGAAATGCATGTGAAAGGGTGACAAAGGCTTATCAGTCCCTTATCAAGAACTCAAGTTTTGGGGTTCATATTCCTCTATGTTCGAGATTTTAGCAATGCCCTTGTCTTGCAAAGGTACCTATGACTACTACAGAAGAGAACTCCACAGGGAAGATTCTAAAAGAAATAGTAAACCTTAGTGTTTTAGTTGAAAAATCAGCTCCAATATTAAGAGGGAAGAAGAAAGGTAAGGAGAGTAGAGTACAAAAATGAAAACTTGGAAAGAGGTGTCTGCTAAGAAATCTTGTGTGCATAAAAAGAATAAACCTTCAAAATAAGGCATCAAGCATACCATTGAAGTAACTAAATATAAATATGAAAGGTTCAAGGTTACCCTTGAAATAAAATGAAAATGTTTTCAAGGTGACCAAGGATCAACAACTGTGCCTTCTACGCTCCTTCAGAAAGCAACAGAAAACTCGACTGTGTCTTAGAGTCGAAGTCATACTAGAACCATGTATAAACAAGGTTTCTATATCTTGGGTAGTCATGATCGAGAGCCTGTTGATGTTTTGTCTTCTCCTGACAAAGAAACTGAGAAGCCCCCTCTGATGAATGTAGAAGTAGAAGATCCCATGTTTGAGGGAAGTAACCATCAAGATATTGACCAAGATCTGCTGAGTAGTTCTCCACTTCAAAAACTACCCAACAGAAATGTAAGAAAGAAGAAACAACGATAGCTACCCAAACCCAAAATGAGCAATGTTGGCTTAGCCCATGGTGGGTGTAATTCCTAGTAACCTATGGTACCATGCAGAACCCCCTATGTTAGTGATGAAAAGGATTTGAAACTTCTCTTATCTAAGTTACAAATGGAAAACATGAAGTTGAAGGATAAAGCACATAAGTACAAAACTTTAGTTCATTATGTGTTGGATGTTAACAACCTATATAGAGACACAAATCTCTCTTTACTATCTAAGAGTGATGCACTGGTGTTAAGGAATAAGCATTCAGTTCGTTGGAAATTGAATCAGTTGAGGCTTTTCAAGAGGCTTGATGCTTAGAAAATAACTTTCAATTTTCAGAAATCTCTAGTGAAAGAGAGTCATGGCTTGGAAGTTTTGGTCAAAGAAGTGGGAATGTGAAGCTTAGGATACCCTATTTTTGATGAATGGATGATAATTGCATGAGGACATGAAACCTTTTAGCCATGGGGCGATGTTGGTCCCCACTTTTGTACCTATTTTACACCTATCATTTTCTTGTTTCTATCGAAATTTACTTCCTTTTTACCATTTTGTACCATGTTATCACTACCAAAACTAAACTATTTTGCAAATGGAGGTAGAATATTTACTTAGTATTCCGTTCACATGCTTTTGATTAGTTTAAGTAGATATTAACAGACTTATAACGATTGGATTAATTTTGAATAATATTCATATGGAATCATACACGTTGAAAACATAAAGAAATATAGTAGGGGTTATGGCACGTGGATGGACAACACATCAGTCAGTCTTTTGTGGAATTGTTATTCTATAGCCAATTCTGAACCTTGCTTCTATAATATATTTTGTAGAATATGTTGGTCAAAGTTGTAGTGTTCTAGAATTAATCTCCTTATACTCAAGAAGGAATTAGTTTCAATATTCACATTATGTTCAATATGAGATCAATCAGGATCAATTTGTAGATTATTCAAGAATATTTCATATCATTTAAATTTAGTTTTGGTGCTATACTTTAGCTTTTCTAGTTAATTAATTGTGCTAAATTTTCAGGGGCTGGACTTTATAAAAGCCCGATGATCTTTTTATGGAAGCTAGATAGGAAGAATTATTATGTAATTTTGTTGTACAAAGCTCTCAGGAGACACTAGACTCTTTGATGTATTTACCACTGGAACTTATGTTTTGTTGAACCTTAATATATCACTTTGAATTCGACAATTAAATTCTTACATTTTTTATGAGTTTTGTTCTTTTCATGAATTGAGCTAACTTAAACTTGCTTCGGGAGTAGCAAGGGCCCACCACCACATAGAAACAAGTCTTGCAATTGTTATAGATCATAAAAGGTGTGCTTGACTCATATTTAGGTGTGTTGATATTATTTTGAGGAATTTTAGTGTTTAAATTGTCATTATGTACTTAAAACCTTTAGTTTTTTTCTTTCAGAATTTGAATGCATGCTTTGCTTTAATCTTTGTATGTTAGAAATAAATGTATGAATTAATTATTTCAATGCATGGATAAATTGTCCATTTCATTCTCATGGTTAAGGATACTTACAAAGTAATTTTTAATTTGAATGAATCCAAAGGTTGGTGACTGTTTTGTAAACCTAAGATGGAATCTGTTTTATGATTTTACATCGTGTATCTTTACATTTGATATAGAATCTATAACAGTGTGTCTGAGTGTTTAGAGTAATGCAATGAGAAATCGATTGTTAAGTGAGATTGTAGTTTAGTGTTGAGATTTGGTATGACTACCTTTGATTGGAACTATAGGGTAATCCTGTTCTACGTAAGTAATTTTTTGATTTTGATCAGAGTAGATTTAAAGATAGAATATGCCTCAATTGGTATAATCGTTTTAGATATGGAAGTGTGTCTAAATAGTTCAAAAAGGATATTAGTGTATGTATTTGTTACTTAGTCTCTATTGGGTATCTACAGGGTTGAAGGAAAGGCAGGAGGTTAGTTTCAGTTTGTGATTAATTTGTTCATATATGTCAGGAATTAGATTTGATAGTCAGATCCAATTTTGTTTGATTTGTTTGTTCCTCTTCAGTTTGCAATTATTTTATTAGAGTTGTTTTTGTTTAGATTTGTTCTTTATATAAGCTTGATATTGTTTGAATGATAACTAGTTTTAGTTTATTGGAGATCTTTGTTGTTTAGATTAGATAGATCTTATAACCGAGTTGGGATTTTCATTACTTAAAGTGAGTGCATAATGTTTACATGAAAAATTATCTTCCTCATTTTAGGTAGAGCTCTTTGAGTGGTAAACCATAGTCATTAGGTATAAATAGCATTTCTTAGGTCATAATTAGAAATATTTTTGTTTGAACAATAGGTACCAATGTTTTCATAATGAGTGTTAGTGTAATATTGGGGTTCATAGTATGACTCACCACATATACATACTAATTTGAATTGTTGATACAATCACTGATAATTTTTATGAACGATACCTTGAATTATTTGTGCCATACTTTGAAAAGAGCCAGTTGTTGGCATTATGGTACAATTGTTGTCCTTGATGGCAACTCACAAAAGATTGAGTGACGTATCCGTAAAGGATCATAGATCAAACTCCAAAGATTAAGGAAAGAGAATGGTTTAAGAAGTATACACTGGTTCACGTTAGCCAGGTAGTGTATACACACAAGTTCACAAAATAAAAGGAGTGTATACTTATGCACACACATTCACAGAAGGAAAAGTGCGTATGGGATAGAAAATTAAGGATAATGAATACCAGGGGTTCCTTCCATGGTATTGACCCATGGTAATGAGCGCGGTAAACAATATTGATACCATTAAATAATACCAAAAGCATAACTATATTTTTGGTCCAAGGTATCGAAAAAGGATCTTAGTATATAAGGAGGAGAAGATCAGTGGGCGATGTGTGAAAGTGAAAGGGTTTTTCATGAATACTTCTATCTAAAGTATATTTTATGTTGTAAGAGATATGGTAATGATATGATCTAAAATATCATGTGCACCTTTGGATACAATGTTAGATCAGGATCATGAGACTTGAAATGACTTATTATTGTATGATATGATAATGGATTAGCTAGCTATGAATGCTAACACATGTTTTATTTTGCAAATGTTATGATCTGGGTATGGCTAAAGCCTAAAATAGTTGTGAAGTTTTAGTTTAGTATTTGTAGATCTATACATTGGTTCGCCTTGGTGAAGGCACATATACATGTTGGTTCCACACTTCAAAGTAGCGTATACATTATGAATTATGATGTTTCAAGTTACAATTAGTTCTGGTTGTTGATAGGGAGTTTTGGGTTCTGCTATGTGTTTTGGGGATAGTGATCTAATTTTTCATATTGAGTTATTGTGATTTGCTTTAGCGCTGATGGGTTTTCAGTGACCAGTTGTATTAGAGTGTTGATTGACTTTGAGCTTCAATGTTACTGATGGGTCTAGTATGAAAATTGGATGAAATGTGGCCTCCATATTGTGTTGTTATGTACCAGTAGTATCTAGTCTGGAAATTTATGAAACGTGGTCCCTGGAGGAGGAGAGAATGTCATAGCCTTATGTAGGTAGATACCTATGTACTGGTAAACATATCAGCTAGTGCAAGAGCCAGGGTGATAAGCCTTAGAAATGGGTAATTATATGGGATAATTTAGCCTCTTAACTCAGCTTAATCCACCATTCTCATTAGTTTATTGCATGCTTTTTATTGTATTTATGCTAATAGAGTGAATTGGGTTAGTCATTATGCCAAAAAGTCTAATGTGTGTTTTATGCAGATTTTGGTCAGTTTTGAGACAACATCAAAGGTTTAATGAGCATTTGGCAGCCAAATTCGATGAAGAACAAGGGAGAGGATTTGTTGGAAAGTTCCCCCTTCATTTATGAACCTTGACCTTTAATTCTCCATCAAAAACTTGAAGCACCAGTAGCCACATGAGTGCATCCAAGGGGCAGCCGAGCAAGTAAAGAAGGATTGTCTGCAGTTTTGGGAAGCTGAGCCCCTTGATTTTAGGAGAGATATTGGAGGCTCAAGTTATATAAATAGCAGGGCTTAGGTGCTCAGTTTGCTTAGTTAGATTTTATCCATTTGATAGTCTATTTTTGCACTATTATGCAGTGTTGTACTCAGCTCATTTTCAAGCTATTTTTGCAAGAAGTTTTGTGATGTAACTATTATTTTTTTATCAATGAAGATGAATCCAGCTTTGGAACATCATTGATCTTTTCTAGAGGGCTAAAGATCTTGGGTTAGGGCCCAACCCAAGCTTCCCAGCACCTCCTTTGTGCATTTATATGCTTTGTTTGCATTCATAAGCTGATTTCTGTTGTCTAGGATTAATCTTGCTTTGGTAAAATACATTTCTTTTGATGGTTAAATTAGTTGTTCTTGCTTCAAGTTGCTTGAGTAGTTTGTTGTAGTAACAGAGAAAGATGAAAAAAGGCTACTAACAGTTCTTGATCTCCTTTCTCCCTCCTCGTGACCATGATTTGAGGTCAAGGCACTACTTCTACCACCAAAAACACAATTTTTTCCTTTCATGCAATTGCTAGTGTGATGTTTTGAGTTGGAGAAGTTGATATTTGCTTGGATCCACATGCTTAGACCATTTCATGTTCATTTACCATGGCTTTCTCGCATATCTTTCTCTTCATCAAATTATGTTCAACAATACTCTGTTTTTAGGTCAGATTTTAGGTCAAAATAGACATCTCTGTTTTTCAATTTTTGCTTTGGTCAGTTTTGGGAAATAAGAGTGTAGCTCACTTGTAGAAAACCCTAACTTATCATTCCTCCATAGCACAACCTATACCAGTTCATCTCTCAATATTTCCCCAGTTATTCGCCTCATGTTGCCAATCTGCCTTAATTTCTCCGTTTTCTTGGAAAGTTGTTTTCTTCCCTTTTGAGCAAATCCAACCCTCTTCTTTATTCCTGATCTTCATTAACAGAGTCCTAGACCCTCCAACACCTTCATCCAACCTTCATTTCCATTTTTCCCACCATTTTTCCTCCTTCAAACCTCCAAAAACCACTTTCATCCTCCTCCTGTAGAACTTCATGTAGATCGGCTGCAGCCTCCTACAGAAGTTCATGCGAGTGATTTTTCAAAGTCTGATTGTAATGGAAGTCTTTAGAAGGTTACTAGGGACTTATTAGGACCCCTCCACACCTTCCTCATCTTTAGCAAAAGCCAACTCTATCCTCCTTTGCCACGAACCCTCTGCATAGTCACAATCATTCAAACCATAAGCACAATAATTCCACATAAAAATACTCAAAAATACAAAAAGATGATTTCTTCCCATCTCTCTTAAGAAGTATCTTGAATAAATGCAATTTACCTTTTTAGAAGTTAATAGCACCCATTTCAATAGTTTCCATCTCTTTTCTTGCACAACTAGGGTTTGTTAGGGTTTGTATTTCATTTAAGTTTTCCTTCTCTTTCTGCAAGTAGAGTAGCCCCTGTAGGATTAGCTCTCTTCCATCACAATAAAAGCTTCTTCTGAGAACTCATAGAAGTTGGCTTAAGCTCCTAGAGAACTTGTGCCAGTTGATCAAGTGACAACCTGCAGTAAGAGCTAGTACTTGCGCATACAACACCATCGCTCCCAAGTTTGTTACGAACTATCGTGTTGATAAAAGTAAAGAAATGTGCCCTAGGAGTTGCAAACATTATTGCTACAATACTGGAGCTCACCACTCTTTCTGGCACCGTTGCCGGGGAAGTGTTAGAGTATTTTGTGATTACTGCTTTTCTTCTATTTTCTACTACAACATTCTGCTAAGTAGTTTATTTCTACAAAATTCGAGTAGTTGTTTCATTTCCATTCTGCAAAAGTAAATTAGACATTCCTGCTTCCATTTCAATTCTACAATTTCTATTCCACAAGCATAGATTAGACATCTCCTACTTTCATTTCAATTCTGCAATTTCATTTCAGCAAAAGTAAATTAGTCATTTCCTGCTTTCATTTCAATTTTGCAATTTCATTTCAGCAAGCATAGATTAGAAATTTCCTGCTTTCATTTCAATTCTACAATTTTCATTTCACCGGGGTTTATTTTAGTTAGTTTCAATTTGTTTTTCAATCCATTTCAATTTTTGCAGGTACGAGTAGAAAAGGAAACACAAAAATCACCCAAAAGAAAAGAGATTTCCTTTCATGCCTCGTAGGAGTGGAGATAATTCAAAAAAATGTTTTCCCAACACCTCCACTGCTTCACATAACCAACCTTCTCTCTTCTTCGGTGGCTACAACCAATAAACACCCATAGGTAACAGCCAAACATATTTGAAGAACCTATAGGGGAAGAAGAAGAAGAAAGCCATCCCTCTAGAGCCAATGGCTGAAAACAGAAATGTTGGGAGTAGTACCTTGTCTTCCAACTCATCTCTTAGAAGTGAATTTGACAATCGGCTAGAAGATTTCAAGAGCAAGATGAGGCAAATTCTTGCCATGCATATCAAAAGAAAATAAGAGGAATTAGAGAGGGATTTTCCCATATTTTGTCCCAGTTGCTCTAGAAAAGCATCCTAGGAACGAATGTCCATTGCAATCTATAGAAGTGTGTTTAGTCTGTGAAAAAGACCATCCTATGAATCAGTTCCCTTCCTTGCCCAGAATTAAAGCTGCATATTAGAGGGCCAAAGGAGCCACTGAACCACTCTATTTCATGAACCAAAGGAGGCCACACCCAGATCTTACCCGCAAGGAATGCAAGGGACATTCCAGACCTATTACAACCCCAATAAAGCAACTTCGATGCCTTCTTGGGGTCCCCCTTCTCATCCTTCCTGGTCCACACCCCCTCCTTGGTTGTATCCATCTCAATACCATTCTCCTCCAATTACTCATTTGTTTCACTCTTATTCTCAACCACAACCTCAGTGGAATGCACCTCATCAGGGGTGGATGCACAACAAGTCTCCTCCTACTCTTTTGCCTCCACCACCTGCTCTATCGCAACTATTGCCTCTTGCTCCACCAAGGCAACCCTAAATGACTGCTCAACCAAAATTGAACCTGAATAATAGACATGCCTAGCAAGTATATAGTGGGGAACTACCATTTCCAAACCCGCACATTGGAGTATCTCAACCTAATTGTAAAGTTGAGGTACAACACTTCCAAAAAACTCCTCTTGAGCTCAATGATATTCACCATAGCTCAAGAGGAGTATTGCAAAAAAGAGATTATATTGATATCATTGAAGTAGATGCAAAAGAGAAGATTAGAGAACCATGGTTTGCAGTTAATGAGGAGAAGACATCAGAATCAAAGATTGAGAGAGCTCCCTCGTGGTTACCATCAAATCCTCCTTGTATTCAAGAAAAGAATTAGCAAAAAGAGGAAGATATGAAGGTCATGGTAGAAGAAGACATGAAGAATGATCCAGATCAGCAAAATGGCCAAGGACATCATAGCTATATTAAGATATGGTTCCAGACGGTCACTAAGGTGCAACATCGCTCTCTTCCTCCACCATGCTTGATCCCTTCAAATTCAAACCATTTGGTCTTTGAAATTCGGATATATGTCAAAGCATACATTTCGAGGCTCCACATCAATTTGTCTATCATCTCAATGTGCACATGGTTCCATTGGAAGTATGCTTATACTTGAAAATGGTTTTTCTTTTCAAGTAGGGTAGGGTAGAGAAAAAAAGAAAAAGAAAAAAATAAATGAAAAGTGGGAGGAAAAAATAAAAATCTAAGGTGAAAACCTCCTCAGAGGCACCTCAGATTGGCTCATTGATTGGAAATCTCCATGAGGTGGTCAATGGGTTGGAAAGAAGAGAGAAGAGAAAGAGAATAATATCCCTAGGTGAAAACCTCCATTGGATGCCCCCACGACAAAAAATTAGGGTGAAAACCTCCTTGAGGTGCCCTAGTTGTTTAAAAAAAGAAAAGAAGAGAAAGTGAAAAAGAAATATGAACTTAAGTTGTATTGCAGGTTTGCAGGAGAACATCAGGAAATAGCAGCATGTGCCAAGAAAGTTTTGAAACCAATAACAACACCTATCCTACCTTCCCTCACCCTTCTCTATCATTCTTGACATTCTTTCCATCTCATTGTGCTTCTTTTTTGAAAGCTATGTTTTCTACATGAGATTCTTGTAGAAATTATAGAGAGCTAGAAATGGATTCTAAAAGAAGTTTGGGGAAGATGCAGGCTTCATAAATGGTTTATACATCCTCCTATTGTCTTCGAACCTCTCTTCCAATCATCTCCAAGCTTGCATCACACCTCAAGCTCATTTTTCTTACTATCCAAAAACTGTAAGATGCTCTGATACAAAAATACATAGAGTAGGAATTTGTTTTTTCCATAACCTGAAAACCATGCATCCATTAAAAAAATGTTTCATGGGGAGTTTCATAGGGATGATGGCAACATGCCCAAGCAATTTCAGCCAATTTTGGTGCATGGTTTCCAAGAAATTAGCCTCCATTGCCTTCATCCATTTTTGCATTTTCTCCATATCCATGCATCCATTTAAAACCTGTTTCATGGGGAGATGCATATGGGTGATAGTAACATGCCCAAGAAATTTTAACCAATTCTAGTGCACGGATTCAAAGAAATCGGCCTCCATCAGCTTCAACCATTTTCAGTTTTTCTCTAAATCCATGCATCCATTGACCACAATTTTTCTATGGGAGGTGCATAATGATGATGAAAACATGCTCTTAAAATATCAGGTCAATCCAGTTTACTGTTTGGGAGATATGGACAAAAAGTTAACTGTTGTGCAAAAGTCTAGCCACAGCAGAAAAACTGCAACCATGAAGATTGAAGGAGACATTTGAAACTTAGATCCAACCAGAGGATACCTACACAAAACAATCAACATCACATTAGAAAGCAAAAAGCATGCAACACAGGAAATACAAGCATGCAGCAAAGGAAACATAAGCATGCAGTAGCAAAAGGAGCCAAAATGCCTCACCGTACATAGATTCGATTCACAGGTAAGTGTCTAAACCCATTCCTCTATTTGCATCTGTATGATTCGAAACTTCATAAACAAATGAAATGGTTGGGATTAAGCCAGAAAGGTGTCCAGTTAATTGGCCACCCTTAGCTAGTTCGATCACGTTCATTCAGGGATCACACTGCACATGTGTCTAAGTCAACTCATGGAAAAATCTAACAGTCAGGTAGTGGCGGCTTTTTTGAGCTCAAGCGCCAATGGTGGCAAGTGATTACAGGGAGAAAACATGAAGTTTCATGATGACACTGTAGTATGGACCAACGGTCCGAATAATGATAGCATACCCCTCTGGCCACCTCACCTCGTCACCGTGAATTATGTCATCAGCTTAAGCGTACTGCAGTCTAAGTCTCCACCACCTTTTGATTACATTTGCATCAACAAAGTTCTCGATTGCAGTACTCATCTACCACCTTCGGAACAACGAACCAGTCGTTTTCTACCAGTCTTTCAAAACCCTCCCACCTATTGCGCTCTACAAGAGGCTTTCTACAAGAAGGCCAGAGAGCAGCTCTACAGAAGAAGAATTCTGAATTTCTGTCAAATTCAAGCTTGGAAAGAGGTAGGCTCGGGAACCCGCTTTGCATATGATATATCTATATAAGGTGGTGGATTAAAAGTAAATTATTGGGTTGAAAAAGAAAGGAAAAGAGAAGCTCAAAAGTCTTCCTGTGTTTTTCTGCGTTCGACACAGTCTCTTCGTTTTCTTCTTTGCATTCAAAAATCTATTTTTTTCTTTCCTTTCTTGTATTCTCCTAAAAAAGAGAGATGAAACCATAGCAAATCAAGACTAGGAAGGAAATGAAATTTCACATTGGTTTAATCTGTGAGAAGAAGAAACATTGTTTTATATATTCTCTATTTTGTCAAAGTATTGATCTTTTCCAAAAACTGAGAAGCAAATTCAGGTTGAAAACAGTTTGAAGAAAAGGAAAAATTGCAAATTGATGTTGTGAAGAAGAAGCACACTGGAAATTCTCTCTCCAGTTTTAGGAAAAACAAAACTCAGCTATCCCTATGTTTCTAGTTTTGGAAGTTATTGTCTTCTTCCTCACGTGAGCATTTTCAGAAACCACTAGACACCATGGCAAGAGGTTTTATAAGAAAGGAGCCTTTGAACTCCAACAAATTGCATGAGCACCCCGTGGTGGTGGCCCTCTTCACCAGGGCAAACTGGCTGTCTTTCTTTGAGAGAATTTATGGATATGATGAGGAGGTGATTGAATAATTTTTAATGTCCTTAAGACCCCAATCGAAAACACATGCTACAATCAGTTTTAGGGATCTGACCCTAGAGCATACACCAGATTTTATTAGCAGAATCACAGATCTTCCACTTGGGCTCCCCCGGAGCAAAGAGGAAAAACCATTGGGACAGGTTGCTAAAAAGACATTTTTTCAGCTTGATGAGCATCCTATAGAGGATAAGAATGGGGTCATAAGGACCACCTTACCTCCTCCATGGAGTGAAGTCAGCTACCATATCATGAAGTATATCTCTTATGAAGGGAGATTCAATATATTTTATGGGTATCAATTCAGGTTATTGCATGAATTGAGATATGGGATGGATCTACCAATAGCTAGGAAACTCAATCTCCCATATTTCCTCCTTCAATCTTTGATAGAATGTGGCACCAAGTTGAATGCAAGGGTTCCAGACCAGTTGGCCCACCATGGGCTCATCAAATTGTTGGTAGAAGATGCCCTACACATATACACCATCCCCATAGCTTGGGAAAATTCTCGGAACATGTCTAGAGGAGACAACATCAAAACTATTACTGATGAACTCAGTCCATCCAACAGTGAAGAGGAGGAGCAGACAAAGGAAACTAAAAAGGAAATTCATGACGAGCAAGAAAATATTCAAATAGAAGATGAAAAAGAGGAAAAACAGGAAGAAGAGGAGAAGCCATACAAAAACAGAGTTGCACCTAAGGCAAGAAGAAAAACAACATCAAAAGCAGAGAAAAGGAAGAGAACAAAAGTTGAGAAAAAGAATCCCAAGAAGGCTTAGAAAAAGACTGCCACAGGAGAGGCATAGACTCAACAAGAAAAGGAAAAGACAACAGAGACAAAAACAGAAACAACAGACTCAGGAAAAATTGCAAAGGATAAAGAAGAAAAATAGCAGGAGGAAATATCCCCTGAATCACTAGCAAGGGAGGTAGGAGCTGTGCTTGCTGCATGAAGCACTCCAACTAAGCAAAAGGGAAAAAGGAAAAGACAAACATCTATGTATTTCAAGGCCAAGAAAAGAACAAGAATTAAAACAGGCAGAGTAGGAGGAACAATGGAAGGGCGTGGACAAGAGGGTAGAATTTTATGGCACACATTAGAAAACCACATCAAAAGCTTGGGATGATAGGGAGGCCACCAGGGCCATCAAAGATGAAGATATAGACTAGTTTCTTAAAGGATGAGCAACCCATTCAGTAGGGGGTGATGATGCGCCCCAGAAATGGGTAATTATATAGGATCATTTAGCCTCCTAACTCAGCTTAATCCACCATTCTCATTATTTTATTGCATGTTTTTTATTATATTTATGCTAATAGAGTGAATTGGGTTAGTTAATATGTGAAAAAGTCTAATGTGTGCTTTATGCATATTTTTGGTTAATTTTGAGACAAGATCAAAGGTTTAATGAGAATTTGGCAGCCAAATTCGAGGAAGAACAAGGGAGAGGATTTGTAGGAAGGTGTCCCCTTCATGTAGGAACACCTACCTCAAATTCTCTATTAGAAACGCAAAGCACAAGTAGCCACATGAGTGCATCTAAGGGGTAGCCGAGCAATCAAAGAAGGACTATTGTTTATCTGCAGTTTTGGGAAGCTGAGACCCTTGATTTTAGGAGAACTGTTGGAGGCTCAAATTGTATAAATAGTAGGGCTTAGGTGCTCAGTTTCGTTAGTTAGATTTTAGCAGTTTTATAGTCTATTTT
>APFE030121269.1:20277-43004 GCA_000404065.3 Pinus taeda
AAGAGATTAGGAAGTTCAAAAGTTTGGTATACTATATGATCATGGGGAATTATTGTACCAACACATATGTGGGGTTTTGGACATGCCATCAACAATGAAAGAGATTTACATGCTTTATTTTAAGGCATCCTTAAAGCAAGGGAAGAAATAATAGTATTTTTGATGAGAATGAAGGATATTATGATACTCATCAAAGTCATGATAGACAAAGTGATTTCAAAAGAATGTAGCAAATATTATTATAATTGTTAATGCACTTCAACAATTTAAAATTTCTTCAAGCCATTGTTGGTCTCTTCTCATCCTCGGCTCCATTTATATGAATATCCCATGATTAGTCCTATGAACTATCATGAGATTAAAAGAAAATCCTACATTCTTTATCTCATAACATTTTCATCCATTTTTTCTCATAGTCCTATTGGACTAAATGTGCCATGGCCTTTCTTCTTGATTCCTCATAAGTTAGGGACACGGAAATAAAATAATTTTATTCTTATTTTAATGAACACTAGAATGCATTATGTTTTCAGAGAAGAAGGCTCTTCTTGTTTATAAAAGAGATATATGCAAAGTTTTGTTACCAAAATGATATAAGCAAAAAGAAGCATTGTTTCTTTCCTTAAGCCCTAGAGATCCTTCACAAAGACATTATCATCTTTCAAAGAAATTTTGATCCAACAATAATATATGTATGGTATATAGCAATCACCCATAGCATATAAGCACACATGGGTGAAGTATTGACATGTACATGATGGGAAAGGAGTTTGATTATGAGGGAGTTGAAATCTTACCACAACCCAAATAGATTGTTGTCGCAATTGAAAATGGCACTTTCTTTTGAGATGATAAGAGACCCTAATCCAATCTTCACAATATCATCCTTGATGTATGAACTGAATATTTTGTGGTAAGTGTTGGCATAGTTGGTTTTGAAAACTCTTGTATACTATTATTTATTTTTGAGGAAATGTCAAAATTGTGTGGCATAATGAAAATTAACTTGATTGTGTAGGTTACAGATACTACATCAATATATATATATATATATATATATAATCTATATCTCTCTCTCTCTATATATATATATATATATTATATTATTAAGTAAGTAATTATCAATTAGCTTTAATGGCTACATGGACATTAAAGTAGGGCTCACGCCATCTTTGTCCTAAGAAAAATATAAAACTGACCTCATTAAGCATGGGAATGTCTATTATGTTGGTAAAAAGTAAAAGTAAGAGTAATTAAACAAAACATCACAATTTGAACTATCGTGACCCCATAAACGAATATTATATGTCATATTAGACATGACTATGGATGAATATGATGAAGGAAGCCAAGTATGTTAAAACAAAAGCACTCCACATCATATCAAATTCCTGTAGAAGACTAGAAATAGATAAATCCACATGGAAAAAGTGTTTAATTAATCAAATAAGTTTATTTTGTAATAAGAACTTGTAGATGCAAAAGTAAAGAAATTAAAATTTGGGAAGGGCTCATTATATCTACCTTGTAGTGAAATAATTTCTCAAGAAGTTAAATTGGTTTAGCTACTAAAGGTCATCCATTCATTAATGACCACCCATTCATTAACCAAAAGTTGAAAATAATTAATATTATTTTGTATTAATGGAGAAATGGTTACACAAGTTGTAACGTATCTCCTTAGTTTAGGATTTGTTCCTAGAGTTTAGGAGTTTGGTTGCAACTTCCTGATCTCTATTAATGTAGTTAATGATGTAATTACTCATTTGATGTATGTAGAGTGTACGGAGAGAGTTCTCTTTGTTTGAGTGAAATCTCCAGGTGCAGTACTCACCTGTGAGGTGCAACTCCTTCTTTTTCAATTCAAGTCTGATTCTTATCTTGGTATCAGAGCTTTATTTTTATCTTGGTATCAAAGCACAGAGTAGGGACAACCTTAATTTTTTTTAGGATGCATCATTGATTACAGAACTGTAGTGGCAGTAGGAGTGTACAGAATTATTCGTAGAATCAGGTGGACTGCAGTAACACCTGAAGCACAGGTCTCAGATGACTAATCATCTTTGAGTGCAAGAAAGGGCTCGTGCGGTTTCGTCGCGAACAGTCATTCCATTTTTGAGTAGAAGGAAGGTTGGCGCGGTTTATTAAGGAACAATCATGCCAGTTGGCACGGTATTGAGAGAGATAGTTGCACCAACACACCAGAGATTGCCATTGGTGCAGAAAAGCAAGGATTAATTGCGCCAATTTTGTGACTTGCGTCGATTTCGTTTTCGGCGCGGATCTTTCGCTGTCGACAAGCGCCAAACTCTTTCTCTTTGGAAAATCTGCAATTTTTTGCAGATCGGCCTTGCCCGATGGTGGCACTTTGAAAGTTTCTGATCTGTTTGGTGGCATCAGATCGGATTTTCCCGGTGGTGGCGCAGTGGAGTTCCTGATCTGTTCGGTAGTAGCAGATCGGATTTGCCCGGTGGTGGCGCATTGGAATTCATGATCTGTTCGGTGGCAGCAAATTAGATTTGCCCGGTGGTGGTGCATTGGAGTTCCTCATCCGTTCAGTGGCGGCAGATCGGATTTGCCCGGTGGTGGCACATTCGAGTTCCCGATCTGTTCAGAAGCAGCAGATCAGACTTGCCCGGTGGTGGCGCATTAGAGTTCCTGATCTGTTTGGTGGCAGCAGATTGGACTTGCCCGGTGGTGGCTCATTGAAGACTTATTCATCAGAGGATTAGAAATTTTATCAGTCCAATATGAATAACAATGATGAGTACTCTCTTGAGCCAGAAAACCCGTGGTCTATTATCAGGTCAGTAGATTATTTTCTCAGGGAGTAGCGGATGTTGTTTATTTTGATAGGAATCACCATGGAACTGACTTTCTTTATCCTTCAGCCTGGTTTTTTGGCTTCTAATGTTAATGAAAATGGAAGGATTGTGCCTGACAAACCTCATCGGGTTGTTTCTGAGACTCCTATTTCTCGGTTTGCTCAGTATCATTCAGGTTCGATGGTGAATTCAGGGGCTAAAGTGCTCCTAGGTTTGAAGAGAAAGTCCCTGCGAGTTGTTGTGACAGGTGGAGCTGACTTTGTTGGCAGTCATCTAGTTGACAGGCTCATGGCAAGAGACAACAGCGTTATTGTTGTCGACAATTTCTTCACAGGAAGGAAACATAATGTTTTGCATCATTTTGGCAATCCAAGGTTTGAACTGATAAGGCATGATGTTGTGGAACCCTTATTGTTGGAGGTTGATCAGATCTACCATTTGGCTTACCCCGCTTCCCCTGTGCATTACAAACACAATCCTGTGAAGACTATCAAAACTAATGTTGAGGTTCAGATTGCTCGAATTTTCAATACATATAGTCTGCAAATGTGCCTTGACGATGGTAGGGCTATATGCAATTTTGTTTCTCAGGCTTTGCGCAAGGAGCCTTTGACAGTCTATGGAGATGGGAAATAGACACAGAGTTTCCAGTTCGTTTCTGATCTGGTTGAAGGCCTTATGCTACTTATGGAGGGCGAACATGTTGGTCCTTTCAATCTTAGGAATCCTGGGGAATTAAAAATGTTAGAACTAGAAAAGATTGAAGAAGGAAAGGATTAATCTAATAGTGATTGGCACTTTCCATTGCTAATGGAAGAAAACAGTGAGGAAGGTGAAGAGCAGGAGCAGGAACAAGAAGAAGTAACAGGTAATGTAATCAATAATGCAAGCCTAAAAAAGGCTGAAATAGAGAGATTTGAGGTAAGTCCCCTATCAAGGAGATCAAGTAGGAAGACTTGATTACCTTCTAAATTGAAATACTATGAATTAATGTCAAAGATTTTAAACATTGTAGAACCTGCAAATTATGAGGAAGCAAGTAAATCTGATGCATGGAGGGCTGCAATGTATGAGGAAATAGAATCAATAAACATAAACCATACTTGGGATTTGGTTGAATTGCCTGAAGGTAAAACCCCCATAGGATGCAAAAGGTTGTATAAACCAAAAGTAAATGCAGATGGGAGTATAGAAAAACTTAAAGCTAGACTATTAGCAAAGGGTTACTCACAGCAAGAGAGAATAGATTTCGATTGTAGTCAAATTAAACGCCATTAGAATGCTAATTTCCTTAGCAACAAAACACAAATGGAAGCTACACGAGCTAGATGTTAAGTTTTCATTTCTGAATGGTGACTTGAAGGAAGAAATTTATTTAGTACAGCCTGAAGGTTTTGTGATAAAGGGGCAGGAACATCTTGTGTGTAAATTGAAAAAGGCACTTTATGGTTTAAAATAGGCACCAAAGACGTGGTATGAGACAAATGACTCATTTTTTGTACAACATGGCTTTCATAGGAGCTTGAATGATCCAAATCTGTATACCAAGTTTAATAAATAGAGGCAAATTATTTTGATTTCTTTATATGTAGATGATATGATCATAACAGGGAATGCTAACAATTTGATCAATGAAATCAAATAGCAAAAGTGTTTGAGATGAAAGATATCAGAAATCTTCATTATTGCTTGGGATTGGAGGTATGGAAAGACCAGTCTCATTTCGTTCGAGAGAAACAACAGTCAAAAGAGATATGTATTAAATATTGTAAAACTTGGGATAACATGGCTAATATTTTTACTAAGCCTCTTGGGCATGTAAAGTTTGAATTGTTGAGAGGGATGCTAGGAGTTCAGGATAATCCTTTCTCCATTAAGGGGGGGAGTTGAAAATAATTAATATTATTTTGTATTAATGGAGAAATGCTCACACAAGTTGTAACATATCTCTTTAGTTTAGGATTTGTTCCTAGAGTTTAGGAGTTTGATTGCACCTTCCTGATCTCTAGTAATGTACTTAATGATATAACTACTCATTTGATGTATGTAGAGTGTACAGAGAGAGTTCTCTTTGTTTGAGTGTAGTCTGGAGGTGCAGTACTCACTTGTGAGCTGCAACTCCTCCTTCTTTTTCAATTCAAGTCTGTTTTTTATCTCCAAATTTGTAAAAAAGAATTGAAGTCATTCATTAATCACAAGAGATGTATAAAATGGAGAAACTCATTTGAAAAAAAATAATTGTCATTTTTACATACGGAGATGTTACCCATTTTGTGAGTAACAACATTACTAATAGTAAGGTTTCTTTCTTCTTTCTTTTATTTTGAGTTTTATGTCCATGCTTGTGTGATGTCATTCTTGGTTTGCAAGAGTGTCACAAATGTGATTGCATAACTCTATTGGTTAATAGCTAAGTAAAGGTTAAGATCCTTTATTACATTTTTTTCATTATTTTACCATTGGCATTTGCCTGGTGACTATTGTGTACGATAAGATTTTCTTATTTGGTATTTTTCAGAGCATCACTTTTTCTCATTTTCAAGCATATCCCATGGTGTAAATATTTACTTAGTTGAGAAAATTCAATAATAAAAAAAAAAATTCCTTCTTGTTCAAATAAAAAAATCATTATTGTTTAAATCTCCTTTCAATGATTTTTAGCATTTAGGCTCCTGTTTTTAAATAATGTTTAAATTTTACTTTCCGATTTTCTGAATACAATTATGTTAATTTTTTCTCTTATTATTGTAAATATATGTAATATATCTATTTTATTTTTAATGTGATGCAAATTCTATAATTTTACTATGTTTTACTATTTTTTTTTATAAAAACGCTAACTTCTCGTTTGAGAACTTATAACGTTATCCCCGTTTTCTCGTCTACATCCTACTTTTTTCATCTAGATCCAATCATATGCAGCCCAGTATGGTCTTAAGCATCCTGGTATTGCTGATTATTCTTCAAGCACAGTGCAATGCCAGAGTTGGACCTTACAACTACATGGAACGTGCAACATACTTTTCCCCAGAAGGAGAAAGATATATGTCGGATGGTGACCATGAGCAAGTGATTGCAAGAAATCAAGATGTTGGTGGCCGTGGAGGTGTGGTGGCGTGAAAGGATACTCAGTCGAGCTTACCTGCGCTTCCCAAGTGTACCGCCCTAGGGAAGTCACCAACAACGCGACGGGCGCACGACGAGTTGAGGCGCCCCGGACACGTGTTGGGTGACCCAGGCAGGCGCGCAAGGTGAGTCAGCAACCGGGCGGGCGCGCATAGGTAGGCGTGCATGGTGGGTCAGGCAACCAGGAGAAGGTAAAACATAAACACGCACGACGAGCTGGAGACCGGGCGGGCGCACATAGGTGGATGTGCACGACGAGATGGGCGGTCGAGCGGAGGTGAACGACGCACGGAACGGGCAAGCGCACATGGTGAACGGGAAAACGACATGGCAGAGCACGACGACCGGGCGGGCAAGGCAAAACGCACAATGCACAGGCGGGAGTGCA
The DNA here is from genome assembly GCA_000404065.3 of Pinus taeda. Taxonomy (NCBI): domain Eukaryota; kingdom Viridiplantae; phylum Streptophyta; class Pinopsida; order Pinales; family Pinaceae; genus Pinus; species Pinus taeda. Next base: position 26,617 of record APFE030121269.1, read on the forward strand.
CAGGCAGTGTGCACGTCGGGTAGCAAGCAACCATGGACGGGTGAAGGCAAACACACGACGGACAGGCTGGCGTGCACGGGCAGCGTGCACGCCGGGTAGCAGCAACCGTGGGCGTACTACACACACAGACGGGTCGTCCGAAAGGCAAACAATGAAGTATGTCTGCGCGGAAGTATAACAGTTATGGCAAGGTCGCGGGGGAGTTATATGCCATGTATGGGAGGAATGTATGGCGGTGTGGCCAACCATTAACATTTGTAATTGAGGGGGTTTCATGTATCGTGGTTGGGGCGTCAGCCATGGGGCTATGCCCATCCCAACCATACGTTACACCTTGTATATATGCGGTGAGGAGCATGGCATTTGGACATCGAAAAATTCGGTGAAACATCAATTGAAGTGTGCATTTCTTATCTACGCACAAGGGGAATACACGCAGCATGAGCGCACAGCGCATGCGCTATTGTGAGAGGCGTTTATAACTCGATTGATGGTAGATTGGATGGAATGCAGCTTCAGTCGAATTGTGCAGGTTCTTCTGAGCGTCTTGGTGGCCGGTTGGTGGCACCCGCTCACTTTTAATTGTTGCAGATTCTCATGTATGTAAAAAGAGACTAAGTGTTGGATTGATCTTGCAAGCACACTAGTCGAACGTCATATTGTAAAATTCTGATATTTTATATATTATCGGGCAGACTGTTCGAGAGTTGCCCCTCCCTTTATATCATGCAATTCTTATTTATATTGTTGTTGATAATGATTAAGTATGGGACATCATTGATATAAAGGATTAATGCATTTTAACTTAGTTGAGAAACAAAAGCTAAGTTCCGGTTGGGAATTAGGCGTAGTCCTCACACTTGAGTATTGTTAAAAAGAAAAAGTGGGGTGGTGCCGCACCCCGTCGGCTCGGTTGGAAGACTACCAAGGGTTGGGGGCGTGACAGGTGGTATCAGAGCATACAGACCGATTACTGGTGGAATCAAGCAGATATCCGGGTTAACAGAGGAGTGACCGTGGAGACAGACTCTTTTAGGGAAAGAGGTTGATGAAACACTCTAAGCGTGACATCAAGGACTTGGGTTGCAGGTGAAACTGGTGCATGGTCGAAACTCGATTACAAAGGCAGAGGAGATTACCAATGGCTGAATCACATGCCCGGTCTACTCGTAGTCCCTTGGATACTTTTGACTTGATGCAGAGAGTGATAGAAAGGGTGGATTTCTTAGGGACTCACTTTGGGGAAAGGTTTGACCTCGTTGTAGAAGAACAAAAGGCATTCTTGAAGACAAAGGATGAGCTCGACGAACTCTGAACTCAGCATGAGTACACTAATTTGATGTGTACACAACTTGAACATAAGGTCAAGGACACGGAAGCTCGAAGGGACCAGGGTCTAGCAGAGATCATGAACTTGAAGAGAGCTCTTGACGATGCCAAGGACGAGATAGCGGTGTTGAAGAAGGCAGTGAGGCATGGCTCAGGTGGAGGAATGTCTCATGTCAAGGTCAAGGAACCAGATTCGTTCGATGGTACAAGAAGTGCAAAAACACTTGGTAACTTCTTGTGGGATATGGAGCAATACTTGGAGAGATTGGGTCTATCCGATGATGAGACCAAGGTCAAAGTTGCAGCTCAATTCCTTACAAAAGATGCCAAGATGTGGTGGAGAAGAAGAATGGACCAGGTTGCGAACGGAAGTACTGCCAACATTACTTCTTGGGATGACATGAAAGGAGCCTTGCAGGCCCATTTTAGTCCTCAGGACGAAACTTGGGAAGCTAGGACGAGGATTAAATTTATAAAGCAGACCGGGAACCTTTAGACTTATCAAAGGGAATTTGCAAGTGCTCTCCTTGAGTTACCTGACATGGCAGAGAAAGATAAGGTATTCAAATTCATTATTGGATTGAAACATTGGGCTCGCAATGAGGTGAAGAGATAAGGGATCAGGACACTTGAAGAAGCCTTTGCTGCAGTCAATAGGCTGGTTGAACATTATGATGAGACTTCTGATGACAAGAAGAAGAAGTCCGATAAGCAGAAAGAAAAGAAGAAGGAAGAAACTTCGAAGTCTGATGATTTGAAGGGGAAGAAACCTTTGAAATGCTGGATTTGTGCAAGGCCACATACGGTGAAGAACTGTCCCTCTAAACCGAAGCTGGCTGCCATAGCACAATCTAGTACAAAGGATGAAGGTGCTTCTGTGGGGATGATGCAGGTACTTAGAACTGCTGCTACTATAGAGGTGCTCTCTCGGAGGGATCCCAAGAGGAATTAGTTGGAGTATGTCCGGATGAAAGTGGGAGATGATGATATACTCACTATGGTAGATAGTGGGGCTTCTCACAATTTCATGGGAGAAGATACTGCAAGGAAAGTTGGGCTGAAGTATGTACCTATAAAGGCACATATGAAGACGGTGAACTCTCCTCTGAACGAAGTCTTAGGTGTGGCTGAAAAAGTGGACACTACACTTGGTGATTGGACTGGGAAGGTGGACTTCACCATTGTGAGGATTGATGACTATGAGGTCGTACTTGGGATGGAATTTATGAAGCAATACGATGCGATGATCGTTCCACACTAGAAAAAGTTGTAGATCTATGATGGAACGGAAGATGTACCCATAGGTGTGCCTACCTTTGGGGTCACTAGGCCGAATCATGAAGTGGCAACTATGCAGGTGAGGAGTGATGGAGATATGGAGGATGTATGTAAGCGTTTGTCCAAGGCAGAGACAAAACTTACTGAGCAGTCCTTAGTCATCAAGTCACTTTCAGATAGCATCTTGGACTTGACAAGAAGGCTAGAGGTGATCGAGGATGAAGAGGATGAACCATATATGAGACCAGGTGAAGACCGGGTGACCTACATGCAGAGATTGGAGGTTGAAGATCCTGATAGGTGGATTGAAATGATTAGTGAGGGAGAGCCTACAAGCTCTCATCCCTCTACATCTTCTTAGATTGACAAGAAGATGGAGCTCATTGTTAGCTGCTCATGACAATGAGTCCCCTAAGATAATGGAGCAGGTTATGATGGTGCAGGGATGGCTTGGCATCAAGCATCATGACATATTGCAGATGGATGGAGATTACTTCATGTACCTGAGCATGGACTATTCTGATGGAGTTCAGGCTGTGGCAAATGTTTTGGGAAATGACTGATGATGACATGGGGATGTTCACTCTCATTGTTTGGGCATGATGGTTGGACTGATCACTCGACTAATTCAGACATGGGGTCGCGAAGTGTACAGAGATGTGTTGACATTAGGAAGAGTATCATGACAGCTGAGCACTTGGAACACACGGAGATATTGTGTTGATGAGGTTTCATAGCAGATGAGCACCTTGGGCACACGATGGAGGAAGGTGTTTCTTAAAACACTTGACTTGACACTTGATAAGTGTTCTCTTGGAACACTTGATGAATGATGACATGGTGGTGGACATATTGTTGCAGTGGAGATGCAGCTTGGTGATTGAAGGGATGAGCCTTTCATGGGATGGCAGCATGGAGACATTGTAGCAGTTGGCCGAGGATCATGGACATTGATGACCTAGTGGCAATTAGTCGCTTGGTGAAGGTACGATGGATGATTGGAGTTGGGATGTTGTCGAGGACGACAATGACTTCAGGTGGAGGAGGATATACCGCCCTAGGGAAGTCACCAACAACGCGACGGGCGCACGACGAGTTGAGGCGCCCCGGGCACATGTTGGGCGACCCGGGCGGGCGCGCATGGTGAGTCAGCAACCGGGTGGGCGCGCATAGGCGGGCGTGCACGGTGGGTCGGGCAACCGAGCGGAGGTAAAACATAACCACGCACGACGAGCTCGAGACTGGGCGGGCGCACATAGGTGGACGCACACGACGGGATGGGTGGTCGGGCGGAGGTGAATGACGCACGGAACGGGCGGGCGCACATGGTGAACGGGCAAACGACATGGCAGTGCACGACAACCGGGCGGGCAAGGCAAAACGCACAACGCATAAGCGGGCATGCATGGGCAGCGTGCACGCCAGGTAGCAAGCAAACATGGACGGGTGAAGGCAAACGTGCGACGGACAGGCCGACATGCACGGGCAGCGTGCACGCCGGGTAGCAGCAACAGCGGGCGAATTGCACACACGGACGGGTCATGCGAAAGGCGAATAGCGAAGTATGTCTGCGCTGAAGTATAACAGTTATGGCAAGGCCGCGGGGGAGTTATACGCCATGTATGGGAGGAATGTATGGCGGTGTGGCCGACCATTAACATTTGTAATTGAGGGGGTTTCATGTATGGCGGTTGGGGCGTCGGCCATGGGGCTATGCCCAACCCAACCATACGTTACACCTTGTATCTATGTGGCGAGGAGCATGGCATTTGATCGAACAATTCGATGAAACATCAATTGAAGTGCGCATTTATTATCTATGCACAAGGGGAATACACGCAGCATGAGCGCATAGCTCATGTGCTATTGTGAGAGGCGTTTATAACTCGGATGATGGTAGATTGGATGGAATGCGGGTTCGATCGAATTGTGCAGAATTGTGCAGGTTCTTCTAAAGATCTTGGTGGCCGGTTGGTGGCACCCGCACACTTGTAATTGTTGCAGATTCTCATGTATGTAAAAAGAGACTAAGTGTTGGCTTGATCTTGCAAGCACACTAGTCGAATGTCATATTGTAAAATTCTGATATTTTATATATTATCAGGCAGACTGTTCGGGAGCTGCCCCTCCCTTTATATCGTGCAATTCTTGTTTATATTGCTGTTGATAATGATTAAGTATGGGCCATCATTGATATAAAGGATTAATGCATTTTAACTTAGTTGAGAAACACAAGCTAAGTTCCAGTTGTGAATTAGGCGTAGTCCTCACACTTGAGTATTGTTAAAAAGAAAAAGTGGGGTGGTGCCGCACCATGCCGGCTCGGTTGGAAGACTACCAAGGGTTGGGGGCGTGACACCAAGGTTCAGCTGTTCCATTGTTTGCCCCTTCCAAAGGGCACAATTGTTGCGGTCGGGTTCTCATCACCACCATTTGAATTTGACATTAACTAGAACCATACCAGCCTTTCTTTTTATAATTACATAATAAAATCTTATTGCAAAGAAGCATGGTTCTTCTATATATTGAGTTTTGAAAAAATTGCAATGAAGTGTACAATAAAAGTTTGTTTGCAATCGTGATGGCAAACATTCAATCACAATTAAGTTATGTATTATGGTTGTTTTATATTTGGTTTTTAATATATTTTTATGAGATATCATATCATAGTAATCCTGTCTGGCCGAATTGGCCCTACTCGGCCGAATTTGGGTACAAGTTTTGTTCGTCCGGTTACACATTGTTCAATCAAATTTCTAGAAGTGGAAGATCAAATTTCTAAGTGCTTCCTCAACTCTGGTTGCTTCTTATCCTCTTTTTGCATAGTGAGGTACTTGTCACGCTATATTTCAAACTTCAAAGGATTATGATGGGTACCCTTGCATGACATTGGCCAAATTTCGCTTTTCAATGTACATATTTTTTGTTTTTAAATGCTTATGCGTTTCTTTAATCTTGATATCCTTTTTTCATGCCGTCCTCTTCCTTCAATGATATGTTAATAACGTTCAACTCAATTTTTATGTACCCTTATATAATATATTTTTATAAATATTTTAATTAATAATAAATATTTTATTGTATTTATCTATTTTTTTCTTCAATTCTATTTTTAATGTTATACCATTTAGTGGGTAATGCTTATAATTATTAATAATAATTTATATTGGTTTTAATTAATTTGTTTTACTATGTTAAGTTTATTTTTTAAAATGGAATTCTTAGATTTAGTGAAAAATTAACATTTATAATAATTATATAATTTCATAATTAAATTTTTTATTAATTTACTCATTAATATTTATTATATTTGTTTGGAATTTTTAATACACTTATTATATAATTTAGTTTAATAATATTGATTAAATTTATTATATAATTTTTTTCTTTATGATAATTTATAAATTTAAATTGAATTTTAATAGTTAATATGGTATATAATTTTAAGTAAACGTTTTTCTATTTTTTGGAATTAGTTTTTCTTAATAATTTTTCTAATTATTAATTCATTTTACAAAAATAGTTTTTGTTGAGTTTGAATATATTATCAATAATATTAAATATATTTAAATTATAATTCTTATTTTATATTTCAGTTAATTTTTGCAAATATATTTTTACAATTTAAATAAGTTTTTTATTCTTTTCTTCGTTTCTTTTTCCTAATATTTATATTAATATGTTCAATAACATTCATTTTTTACTAAATATTTCTCTCCATTTTCTTTTTTTTCCATTCTTTTTCAAAATTTTCTGAACAAGAAACATTACATCACTATAAATATTAAAATATTTATCTCACCCTTTGATATTTATATCACCTTTTATTAGCAAGTGATATATTATTGTATTGTTGTAGTAATTTTTGAAATCTCAATATACATGAATGTGATATGTTATTTCCTTAGAAGCATTAGAAAATTAGAAAATTACTATATCAACTTTACAAAATATTAAAAATTATTTAGTGAAATTTATAACTTGGGGTTCTAATAGATAAAGAAAGAGAGGTAATATATCTATTGGAAGCATGAATTACTCACTATGCTTATCTCGATAATAATTTCTTTACACAAAACATATTTAGAAACCTTACTAGACATTTGTGGCCATTCAAAGATATTTGTCAAAGTAATTTGTATATTTAGATAGTCCTTCCAATAAAAATATAAATCAAGTTACCAACATTTGGTATACATCAAGCTACCAACATTTGGCTACTCTATAATAGGGGAAAATAGAAGGCTAGTGCTTCTTGATAGTCCTCTTGCAACCCTTAGCTGCAAATGGTAATTGATCGTAGGAAAATGATAAATAGACAACTTCCTTATTCATGCTTATTTTCTCTTTCCCTTAGTTTCAATTTCTTTTGTTATTCCTTTTGTTGTAAGTTTTATGTGTTACTTTTCTTTCAAAATTATTTGATATGAATCATTTTTCTTTAAATATTTTTTCTTTCTTTTTCTTATCAATTCCAATTCTTTAATTTGTTCCTATCATTTAGTCACAAATTAAATAATCTAGTTACTCTTAAACCTATTGAATTTAATTTGGTGTTTAACACCATATACTAATGTAACTTCAATACATACTTTTTCTATGAAAATGTGGTTTGATATGTATGAGATTTGTTTTTAAAATAAAAAATATTACTTTTATATATTTTATATAATTCTATTTCTTATTCTTATTAATAAAAAATGTGTTGCTAATTTGAAATTAAGTACGTAAATCATATTTCTTATTAAAACTGTTTATCTTTATAAAAACTAATATATTTTCAAAATTATAATTATTTCTTGATTGGTTATATCATACTTTTTTATTTTATTTTTTCAACTATAAACCCTCTATAATTTATATAATTAATTATTATTATTTTTAAATATAACAAAATTGGTTTATATTTAAAAAAATATTTTCAAACAATAACAAAGTTTATACGCATATGAAGCTGAGACTAAAATAAGTTATTCATTTGCAATAATTGTACAAGTCTCTCTAATGATCGAACCCTACCTCCCGATTGTCCCTCGTGTATTTTTTCAATCCAACTCTTATTCCATGTTTCTAACGTATTCTCGGTTAGATATACCATTAATTGTTTGAATTTAAAAAAAACAAATATTAATGCGATAGAAATTATAACAAAAATATAGTCTATAATATAAGATACAATTGAATATATGAAGATGTCATCAGAATGCCTATTTAGTAACTAAAATATAAAATAAAATAAAACAAGCAAAAGAATTCAAGAAACAATTGGTATACTAACAATATAGTGTATAATATAATATATAATTAAATATACGAAAAATTCATTAAAAATGTCTATTTAAATAACTAAAACATGAAAATTAAATGCTATATAGATTATAGTTCTAAATGAATAGAGGTATTAGGTTTGCGAGGTTATTTTTTTTTTCCAAAATTAAAGGTAGAAATACCATATATATGTTCCATGGAATGCCGATCAAATATTAAAGGAGATATTTGTGCATTTCTTAGAGCTTATTTTTAGCCTATGCGTACAATTTATCGAAAATAATCATTGAGAGAGACTCAGATCATAATTAGCCATCCTCTCGTAGGCTTTCTCCGAGGAGAAATGGAACTAAAGAATATTCCTTAAATAAATAAGAAATATCCCAATATTCCTAACAAATATCCTATCTGAATTCCAATATACTAAGTTGTTTCATGTATTATGATAGAATAACTATCGAGGCCAGATGGCCAATAAGAGATCTAGCCTAGCCTTGGGAGTTTTATTAACCAATACGCAAGAAAATATATGCCTTATCTTATAATTAATTACTTTTTATTTTTAGGTTTTAAAAGGTTTATTACTCATAAGTTCCAAGTGACTAGATCCCACCTCAATATGCATGTAGAATATGAATATAAACTCATGCTAGCTACTAAGGGAGATCATAATTCCTTTATATTCACTCAAGGTAAATCATAATTCGCTTATATGAATATAAACTCATGCTAGCTACTAAGGGAGATCATAATTCCTTTATATTCACTCAAGGGAAATCATAATTCGCTTATATTCATTCCAGCGTTGTCAAAATGAGATGTTTGAATTAATAAATAAAAATTATTGGTGAGTGCTATGAATGAGACTCTGAACTAGGAGAGTGTGGCTCTGCAGAATGCTCTACATTCTCAATAAACATATAACATTATATAGCACACATAGCTATAGAGAAGTTATAACCATACCCTCAGAAATAGAAACTAATTCCTATCCTAAGGTCTCGTGAACCAACTCACACTATTATAGGACTGTCCATTATCTTCAACACTCCCCCTTAACGGAGAAGGGGTTCACAAATATGCCTAACATCTACCTAAACATTTCAAACTTAATTTTTCCAAGAGGTTTAGTGAAAATGTCTGCAACATCATCGCACATTTTACAATATACAAGATGGATTTCCTTTGATTGAAATTTCTGCCTGACAAAGTGGAATTGTGTATCAATGTGTTTATTGTTCTTGTGAAACACTGGATTATTAGCAAGATTGATTGAACTCCAGTTGTCACATCTGATTGTTGTTGCATCTTATTATTCTTCCTTGACATCCTGGAGAAGTCTCCGCAACTAAACTGCCTCACATGATGCTGCACACGTAGCTTGATACTCTACTTCCGTTGAAGACAAGGAGACAGTGTTATATTTCTTGCTACTCCATGTAATCAGCCCGGATCCAATGCTGAATGCATAGCCTGTTTGGATTTGTTGTCATCTACATTTCCAGCCCAATCAGAATCTGTGAATCCTGCTAATCTAACATCAGAAGAATCAATATATATAATACCATAGTCTATAGTTCCTTGTAGGTACCTTAAGACACCTTTTGCTACATTCCAATGACTCTCAAGTGGTTTGGGAATGTATTGACTTAGCACACTGATTGCATAAGCCAAATATGGTCTGGTAGTGGTCATGTAGATTAGGTCCCTACCAGCTATCTATAAATTTTTGCATCTACCTCTTTAGAGCCATCCTCACTCTGAAGTTTAATGTTCTGCTGTAGTGGTAGTGCTACAGCCTTACACTGATCCACCTTGACTCTTTCAATAGACCTTTGACATACTTACCCAGGGTTAGAATAGTTTCTCTTAAATCACTCTAGATCTCAAGACCCAAATAATATCTTAATTCACCAAGGTCTTTCATTTCAAACACCTGTGACATTTGTTGCTTTATTTCTTTGATTAGAGCAATACATCACCTATAATAATTAAATCATATCCATACAAAGAAATAAACATTGTGCACCCCTTTTCATCTTTCATGGTATACAGATTAGGGTCATTTTTAGTTCTGTTGTAACCAAGTTGTAGAAAAAATAAATCAATATTTTCATACTAGGACCTGGGTACTTGTTTTAGTCCATATAGAGCTTTGTTTAGTCTACGGACTAAATGTTTTTTCCCTTTCTAGACAAACTCCTCAGGTTTCTCTAGATAAACCTCCTCTTTAAACTCCCCATTTAAAAATGCCGATGTTACATCTAGTTGGTGAATCATCCAATGTTTCTTAGTTGCTAAAGCAATCAACATTCTGATAGTATTTAGTTTAGCTATGGAGGAAAAGGTTTCTTCATAGTCAATGCCTTCTTTTTGTGAATACCCCTTTGCTACCAGTCTATCTTTTAATTTATCTATGGTTCCATCTGCATTCATCTTCGGTTTATACAGCTATTTACAACCTATGCTTTGTTTCCCCTTAGGAAGTTCAACTAGATCCCAAGTGTCATTTCTAATTATAGATTGATATTCCTGCTCCATAGCTACTTTCCATTTAATGCATTCATTCGCTTCCTCATAACTAGAAGGTTCAACAACATTCATCATAGTAGTTATAAAAGAATTTTCCCTAGATCTTACTGGCAACTGAGCTTTCCTACCTGATCTCCTGATTGGTGGAGTAGCTTCAAACCTTGTCTGATCGTCATTTTCAGGACTTTCCTTGACTACTACATCATCTTCTTTCCCTTCCTACTATTGCTGCTGCTGCATCTACTGCTGCTCATTACTACCACCTACTTCATCACTTCCTTCTTTCACCAACAAGGGCACATGCCATTCTTCCTTAGCACTCTCATGGCTTCCATCATTAACCTGCTCATGAAACACTACATCTCTGCTCGCAAACACTTTATGAGTAGAGGGATTAAACAGTTTGTAGGCCTTGAATTTTGTAAAATAACCAACAAAGATACATTTGGTCGCCTTTGAGTCAAGTTTATTTCTATCTTCCTTTGGGAGATAAGCAAAGGCTTTACTTCCAAAAACTCTCAAATGCTTAATTGTAGGCTTAAAACCAAATAAATCTTTGAAATGAGCTTTAAAATCTAATCTTCTTGTTGGAGTCCTATTCCTTAGATATACTTCAATGTTAATCGCTTCAGCCCAAAATCCGTTAGGAAGATTCTTACCTTTCAACATACTATGAGCACACTTCACAAGGGTTCTGTTCTTCCTCTCTGCAACCCTGTTTTTTTGAGGAGTGTGGGGTACTATAAACTGTTGTTGCATCCCATTATCTTTGCAGTATTTGACTACAAAAGCTTTCTTGTACTCTCCCCTTGATCTGAGCGGATAATCCTAATGCATTTACCTATCTATTTTTCAACCATACTCCTAAACTCCTTGAAGTATTCAAAAGTGTTGCTCTTATTCCTGAGGAAATACACACAAGTAATTCTAGTACAGTCATGAATAAGCAATAAAAAATAATATTCACAGCCAAATTATCTTGTCTACATAGTCCCGCATAGATCTGTGTGTACCATCTTGAGTAGAGCTCTCTTATTTCTATCAGGATTCACATGAAATTCATCTCTGTTCAACTTTCCCAATGCACATGCATCACAATCAACATTAGAAGATTTTAAAACAGAGAGACGTTCAACCATACCTGTTCTCTGTAAAAGCAGCAAATCATTGAAGTTAATATGGCCAAACCTCTAGTGCCATAATTCTACCGTAGTCATGGTAGATGATGCCAATGCCTGATGTGGTGCACTTTTGACATTTAACTTGTACAATCCTCCTACATGAATACTTGATGCAATAAGCTTCATAGAATCCAACAGGTCCTTAATGATACAATATGATTTATAAAACTCTACTTTGAGATTTTGATCAGTCATAGTAGAAACAACGATCAGATTCTTCTTGATCTTAGGTACATACATAACATTATGGATATGTCTAATATTTCCATCAGGAAAAACAATAGGAATATTACCATAACATTTGATTTGGTACCCTCTATCATCACCAAGATAGATGTTTTCTCCACTGCTGGTGTCTTTGAAGTCTTCAAACCACTATATGTTCCCTGTTATGTGGATGGATGCACCTAAGTCGACAAACCAGGTATCTGTTTCATCCTCCTTAGCCGAAAGTGCAAAGTTAGATATGAATAGTCTGATGTTTGGACTCTGTTCCTCATCAGAAAAATGACCTGCATGCTACTTATGTCTCTTTCGACCTTCATCAAACTTCTTTTTCATACAATATCTAGCTATATGGCCGGTTCTACCACAATAAAAACATTTGCTCACAGAGTCATTTCTATTGAAAGACGTACCTTGAGGTGAGCACATATTTCTCTGTGGGGTTGCGTTGCTCTTCTGTGTTGTGTTTGGTTTTCCTCTAAAGCGCTTCTTTCTTGCCATTAAGGCCAGATATGAACTCTAGGATTTATGAGTCAATCTTCTTTCTTCCTCTTGCATGAGGATACCTATCAATTCTTCAAACATGAGGGATTTTTCTTTTCCATTCAAGCCAACGATGAACATTTGATACTCGTCAGTCATAGCTTTCATGGTAATCATGACCAGATCTGTATCTGACATAGTTTCACCGATATCTGCCAGCTTGTTCTTGAGCTCCTTTCTTTGCGAAATGAATGCTACAACTATCTCATTCTCCTCCATCTTGATGGAGAGAATCTTGCTCTTCAAGAACAACAGTTGATTGGTGTTCTTGACCTCATAGAGATCCTTGAGCATCGTCCAAATCTCTGGTGCAATCTTGCAATCACGGATATGGGGGATAGTGCAATCTTTGACTGACAATTTCAGGAGCATTATCGCCTTAGTCTCCCACTTCTACCAGTCTTGGATTGTTGTTGTTGTTCCTCCTTCAATGAAGTTTGGCTTCACGTCATCGTTGTTCACAATCGTCCATGCATTGTGTTCCTTAAGCAAGGTTTGCAGTCTTAATTTCCAACCAAATAAATTGGATCCATCCAGCTTGTTGTTTTCATTGAGATAAGCTTCTGATACTTGATTATTCATCTTGAAGGAATAAAAACTTCAAGCTCAAAAAAAAAATCGCCAAATGCCAGATCCAGAAAAAACAATGCCAAATCTCTTTTTTTCAATTGCCTCCCTAAAATGATACAGAGCCCCTCCTTTAATTAAATAATAAACCCCTTTCAATTCTTTAATAAAAAACATAAATAAGAAAGAACTTAAATAAGCAAGCCCCTCCTTTATAAACAATACTTCTCTTTTTCTTTAATGGGCAAACTTGAATTCTATAATTAAAGATTCAAAATTCTTTAAATAAACATTCATATTTCCTTCTTTAGTTAAAAAAAATTAATCACCCCTTTTAATAACAGCCCCCACCTTTTTTTAATAAAGAATTTAAAATTCTTTAAAAAGAAACTTCAGAGCCACCGACACATTCCACTATTAGTTGTCATCAAGTGCTATTCATAAGAAGATTAGAAAAATTGGGAGAATCGGTTTCAACGTTATTCCCAACATTGCAGAGAACCATTTCAATGCTATTCCACTCTTGGCTACCTTGACGCAGCCTCAGCCATGCACCAACACCTCTCACGCCCTCCACGGCTTCCAATTCACACTAATCCATGGCCACCAACAAGAAATTTCAGTTTCCTGCTTCAAGAGCCTCCTACACAGTCTGTGGATATTCTTCAAAGGCATCCATGCCAGACCTGGATTCGATGAAGCTATTTTTGCAAAAGCTCAGGACGTAGCATTGATGCTCCTCCTCCATGATAGTCCGATCTCTGTTGCCCCAATTGACAGCTGCAATTTTTCTACTCAGCCAGCTATGCTGACAACTGAACCAGGAAAATTGCGGCCTTTTGCCACCTCTTCCACTACAGCAGGACTCTTCTTTCACTGCGCAGGTCTCTTCTAGGTATGAGCATCGTACTCCCTAGATTGAAATCCAAGACACTGCCTCGAGCACCTCCAGACATCCAACGCAACATGCAAAAAAAAAAAAGCAGTCGTCGAAGCAATTTTATCCTCATCCCTCGCACCCATCCACAAATAAAAAATTGCGTAAGGCTCAATAGTGAATCGGTTTGATTTTCTCATTAAAATCCGCATTGGTTCCACCATAGTTGCACTGATCTCTGTCCACGCAGGTACAAGCTTCAACCACGAATCTCTGGTACCATGTCAAAATGAGATGGTTGAATAATTAATAAATAAAAATCACTTGCCAGATTTATTAAGGAAAGTTTGAACTAGGAGAGTCTGATTATGTAGAATGCTCTACATTTTCAACAAACATCAAATATTATATACCACACATAGGTATAGGGAAGATAGAACCATACCCTAAGAAATAGAAACTAATTCTTATCCTAAAATGTCATGAACCAACTCACACTATTATAAAATTCTCCATTATCTTCAACAAACATTACTCCACATGAGAATTTTGTATGAGCTTATAATATACACAACCTATAATCGAAGGGTTAATGTGAGTTATGGAACTTCCTAGATTTCTAACTCATTTTGTTGATGAATATTTTATGCCATGAGGTCCTTTCAAAATCTATAGAAGGCAGGGTTGGAATTTGATGGGCAAAATGCCCGTCACAAGGCTTTTTGACCGTATTTCACGTTTAAAAATTTTAACAAGCCGTTTTTTGTGATGGGCTTTCAAAGTTCTAAAACGTATTTTTTACTGTTCACTTTTTTGCAAAAACGTCATTACTACCCTCTCAAACAACACTCTTATAAAGAAGTGCAGTAATATTTGGAATTCTCTAATATTTGTTTTTATTGAAATAAATTAATTTCATGTTATTTAAAGTTATAGGTGTATGTTATTTAAAGTTATTAGGTATAATTGATACAGAATATTATTTATACTTGAGTGATTTATATTAAAGTACATAATATTTGGAATTTTTTTATATTGTTTATTTAAATAATAATTCAATTGTGTTATTATTTAAATAAATTAAGTCTTATTGGGCTTTAATGTAATACAATTGGAGGTCGGCCATGAATAAAGCAAACCCCCTTACATGGGAAGGAAACGTATATATATGCGTTGAATAGGGAAGAGTCATTTCACTCATCAAACATTCGCTTGAAGAGAACTCTCTCGCATGAGAGACAGGGAAGTGACGAACTTACCGGAGAATCTCTCAAGAACACGTCTACAAGCCTCACAGGTATTCGTGGAATAGAACAGACTCATCTCGGTTTGCCAATTCGTCCCTCTCATTCCACGTAGCAAGTCAAACCGCTGATGGTTGGAAGCTCTGCAACAAAAGGACACGTTGGGTCACTTCGCGAGGTAACTTATTAAGGTATAACGATGAACTATCGAGGTTTTATTTGATCTAAGGGAACCTAATAACATCTGGCTCTGTCAGGTATCCTGTGCATTCCATTGCTCGATAACCTCTATCAGGTAATGTACTCTCTGCTCACGATTTTACTGCTAATTTTTTCCTTCCGATTTGATTTTCGTGTCTAATCCAATGCGTCTCTGGTTCGCAGGTATTTTAGGTTGTTGTATTACTATTCGTGTTTCAAGGGAGATTCAAAATGAAAACATTGTCTTACATCAGTTGATGCATTTGATTTTCAGGTTGGTACTATTTCACGTTGATCCTGAAGATTGTTGATCCTGAAGATTGTTTTTTTCAAACTACACTACAGGCCTCATTACTTGAGGGACAGTGCCATTTTAGTGCATTAGGATCTTTTAGGGTTTTAAAGTGGGCTAGAAAGTTACGGCTACACTTGTTTTACTATAGTTTTTGTGGGTAAATGAAAAAATCCGTCATAAACACGATGCTATCAACTTTGGACTGTGGATAAGGGCTTTTGGGGAGTTATATAGATACATAATTTTTAACTTAATGTCTTATATATTTATCTCGTGGTCATATTTTTTTCAATAGTTCGTTGTTTCATACTTCTGAAATTTTTGTTGCGGCTAGGGTTTGATTCCCACGGTTGGATTGGCCGCCTGAAATACTGATCGCATGGATATTCGCTGTTTGATTTTTATTTTGAGTTATATATTTGGATTTTATGTGGAATTATGATTGTCTCTGTTCTTTACTCCATAGCTCTAGTGTAGGAGTCCTTGTATGTTTGATATACGATTTATTGTGGTAATGGACTTGCGTGGGTTCTGTCAAAATCCCAACCTAGAGCCATATAACCTTTACAGTGTTTATTTTTCCATTCTTTTTACTGTTGAAAGAAATTTCAAGGTTTCTGCCACTTGTTTTGTATTTTCCTAGTACTACCTCACAAAGTACACAGGAACATTAATTATTTTACTGTAATTTTTTAATCAAAACTTTATTAGTGAAGGGTTAATTTATTATTGGAATATCACTCTTGAAGGGCAAAATTTTTAATATAACGTTTCTTGACAGGAAGCATAAGGACCCAAAACGTCAAAAAAAATTGTATGACGGGTAAAGAGAAATCCAAATTCCTACC
>APFE030121271.1:438-13858 GCA_000404065.3 Pinus taeda
GGAGGATCCTGAGAAGGTGGGGGAGGATTGTCATCCTCGCTTTCATCATCTGAAGAAGAAATATTTTCAAAAGTAGAAGAGATAGAGAGAGGTGGTACATCTGCCGAACTAGGCTTGTAGGGCGATATATTTTCAGCAAACTTTACATCTCTTCTAATGATAACATTTTTGGACTTAAGTGGAATAAGTCTATATCCTTTGACATCTTCAGAATATCCAAAAAAAAATACATTTTTCACTCTTAGGTTCTAAAGCTTTATGTTTCTCATCTGGAATATGGGCCCATGCTTCACTTCCAAAAACACGAAAGTGACTTACATCTGTTTTAATTGAGCTCCATGCTTCTTCTGGAGTGATATTCTTTAAAACCTTAGTAGGAGTGTGATTTATTATGTAATTTGCACAGTTAATTGCTTCTGCCCCATAATTAAGACTAAGTCCTTTAGATTGAAGCATACAATTGGCCATTTTCTTTAAGATGCGATTCTTCCTTTCAGCTACACCATTTTGTTGTGGAGTATATGGAACAGTATGTTGCATTTGAATTCCATCCTCAGTGTAAAAGTTGATGAAGTTTTTTTTAACATATTCTCTGCCATTATCAGATCTTGGCTTAAGAATTTGATGTCCAGATTTTTTCTCAACAAAGGCCTTAAAGGCTATGAACATGTTAAATACTTCACTCTTGAGTTTTAAGAAGTATACCCAAGTGCGTCTCGAGAAATAATCAATGAAAGTTAAGAAATACTTGTAGCCAGAGAAGGAAACAACTGGAAGTGGACCACATAAATCACTATGCACAAGATGTAAAGGCGCCGAGGCGTGCCAAGAGGCACGTTTTTCAAAGCTGTCCCGATGTTGTTTTCCGAGTACACATCCGGAACAAACACCATCTCTGCAAGATACCATTGGAACACCTGTCACCATATTTTCTTTACATAGATTCTGAAGGGAGCGATAGTTTAAGTGACCAAATTGCTCATGCCAAAGTTTGCTCACTTCATCATTATGAGAAACAAATACCGAGGGAAGATTTGATGACCCAAAGTTGTGAAACTTATACAACCTTGTAGAATCATCAGCAATGTTGGTAGCTAAAATCTATCTAGGATCTCTTAGGTCCTTAATTACAACATCGTGAGGTGAAAATTCAACGATTTTGCCTTCACCTGAATGAGTTATCTGATATACAGATAGAAGGTTGCAAGATAAGGTTGGAATGCATAATACATCATTAAATTGACCATTGTCTATATGAACAGTTCTAGTCCCTACAACACTAAGAGATCTATCATCACCAACATATATATTTTTGGTGTTACAATCATTTAAAGTAGAAAACATGGCTTTGTTTTTGGCCATGTGATAAGAAGCTCTAGAATCAATGAGCCACTCATGAGAATGAGAGGAAGAAGATACATTTAGTGCATAGCTAGACCGATATGCTTGACAACCACATGTAGAAAGTGCCATTCCTGAAGATGAAGTTGAAGTTGAAGAGTGCTCCAAATGGATGTTATGGTTCTTCATTATTGCTTCCAAGGCTTCCATCTTCTTAAAGAATTTGGATTCTAAGTGGCCATCTCGATTACAAAAGTGGAAATGTCTATCAGTCTTCTTCCCTTTGTTTTTATTTCCCTTATCATTCTTGTGAAATGATTTTTCATTTTGAGGCTAAAATTGCTTAGGACCCTTGTTTGGTTTAGGAACATTCTTTTTAGGATACAACTTCTTAGGATTCTTTGAATTTGGTTGTTGCTGGGCGGGTAATGCTTTCTTAGAAGATTTTCCAAGATTAAGAAGACCAAGGTGTAAGAGTTTTTCTTGTTCTCTTATTAAAGAATCATAAAAAGAATCAAAGGAAGGGGACTTGTAGGTTTGTCCTTGAGAAATGAAGGCTTCTCTTGTAGAATGGAAGTTGGAAACAAACACAGAGTAGGCTGGTCCCAACTTAGTAAGAATGGAATAGATAAGGTTACTATCTTCTTTCTTAACCTTAACACCTTCCAAGAGAAGTCTAAGGGTCTTGAAATTGGACAAAAAATCTTGAATGCAAGAAAAATTATTGGGGTCCAATGTAAGCAACTCATTTTCAAGTTGATTGGCTCTAAGTTCATTTGTGATTCCAAAATCTTTAGTAATCTCCTTCATTGCTTCATCAGGAGTATCAAGTTCTGCAATATGGAATCTAATATCTGGAGAAATAGACATTCCTATCAACCCACGTGCTTGATCTTGCCTATTTTCCCATTTAGCTACCTTGTCTTCATCTTTCAGTTTGGTTTCTTGGCCTGAAGCTATTCTGTAAAGACCTTTACTTCCAAGTAAATCCACAATGTAGGACCACCATTCGAAGTAGTTGGTACTATCAAGAATAACTTGGCATGGACTTTCCATTTTAATAGAAACTAAATCTATATATGCTGAAACTAAGAGTTCCAATGGAAAGACCTCGAAAAATTAGGCTGGTTAAAAAAAACGGCTCTGAAAACGGCTTCCGGATGAAGAAGTTATGGATTTTTGAAGAAAAGTTGATGAAGGCGCCGACGAAGTGCGGGAATGTGCGGAAATAAAAAAACGTCCCTTTCCAACAAAAAGGAGACTTGAACTCAAGACCTCTACTCTCATAAATTAACTTTGAACCAGGTGAGGTAAACTAAAAGTTTGAGAGAGAGAGGTGGGGGGGGAGGTTGTTTTTTTTTGTCACTGAAGCTTTGGGTTGTGTGCTTGCTTGAGAAAGCTCTTTTTTTCCCTACAAAACAAAAGACACAAAACCCAACAAAGACATACAAAAAAAAAACCTTTCGGCTTGAAGTTAGCTTTACCCGGAAACTAAATATTTTCCTCAATGTTTCTGATTTTCCGAGATCACACTAAGGCGCAGTGGAAAAGAGCATGCGCATGAGAAAAATCCTTCCTTTCTGTTTCTGATTTTCCCAGATCACACAGAGTCGCAGGGCAAAGAGAATACGCAGAAATGAAAGGTATAGATCTGGTAATAAAAAGGAAGCTAAATAAACCGAAATAATAAACAGAGAGAAAAATAACTTAGAAACTGCAAATAAACACTGTATACCTCCAGATCTTAAAAATGACATAGCTAGGGCTACCAGAAACCTTTTTGCGTGAAAAAAAAGGGTTTCCTCACTGGAACAGATGCTCCTAACACAACAGAGCAATCCTCTCGGCCTGAAAGCAGTTAGAAACAGCAGATCTAGGAAATGGCACTCGGATGCAATTCTACCGGCTTCAGATTTGGATCACCAATGGACGCGGCCCTCAAATAGCTCTGATACCATGTAGGAATTTACAGGGTAAGTTCCTCAGACAGAACAGCAAAGGACACCACTCACAAACAGATCACAGATCAATACACCAGTATTTTTGACATGGTTAAAACCCTCAAAGAGGGAAACAGTCCACGGCCTGAGCTAACGTGGCCACTTCAGGAAATTTATTAATAAAAGAATGAAATTTTACATAAGCTTCTCTCATGAACAGTTAACCTACAAATGACCCTCCATGCTCTTTAAATAGAGATCATTGACCAATCGAGTGTTAAGCCACAGATCAAGTGTCGGTAATACCGAGGAGAGAATGAACCGTCAAATCACTACATATCGTGACCGTAAAATTGTAAGTTACAAAAGTACATAGTAAAGAAACACACTTTACCTAAATCTATACTAGACCAAGTTATACTTAACTATTTCCTATGTGTCAGAATATCCTAACATCCTTTCCTCATAAAATTGAAATGAAAAACTACAAACTCTAAAAACTGGAAATTAAACACTCACATAGTGAGCTTATTTATATACAACTCCTACTTAGGCATAGGTCTCAATTCACCCAAGTGAGGTCAACCCTCCAATGATACCAACCCAACATATGAGTACCAAACCTTATTCCATTGTTCTCTTGGTAATTAATAATTGAAACATCCATGCACCACTACTCCCAAACCGATATTTGATGCTCAACTCTTTTAATCACCTCCATGAACCTTCTAGTTGGGCTTGGAATTGAATATATTGTTTCAAGCCAAAGAAATATGTTTACAATAATATTCAAATAGTTGAGTCTCCAAGGTGAGATATATTCAACCCACACTTGACTTTATCACCCGATAGAGGGAATATAAAAATTGTCGTACCAAAGGAAAAATATCCTGATTCGTTCCCTGGCAACGATACCAAAAAGATGTTGTATCTTTTTCTATCTCTTGTCACAAAATTGATTTCAGAAGATATAGAAGCCTCCTAAAGACAACCTTTGGGTTGATAGGAGACCAATGCCTAGGGCATACGAGAGGATTGATTTTGAAGATTATCTAAATGCTCTCTATTGCACTCCATGTGTCACATAATTGGAAAAGGGATAATTTAGGGCATGGTTCCTTAGCCCTTCATTAGGGTAAACTCAAGAAAATACACACTGGTAGATATGGCTGATCTCAAAGACAAACGGCTTGGATCTGGTAGCTGACACACAACAATATGAATCTTAACATTTGTTGTTGTTGTATAGATGACCAGAATGAAGGAAAGGAGAGAAATTGATGCAGAGAGATATACATAACACAAGATCCTAAGCAACAATATCCGACAAAAATATGGAAGAGTGAGGAGATGAAAATGCATAAAAGGTGGAGCGCAAATAAAGCTCTCAATCTCTATGCTTGATGAGTACATTTGTCCCAAAACAAAAATAAGTAAATCTTGTGCACATACAGGTACTGTAGGCTATCAAATAACATGAGTAAATATGTTTTTACATAGGTACTTTTATTACTTAGCAACAAACACACAACCATGAATGAGAGTGAAGCCAACAGCTTCATTACACGATTTCAGAGGAGGAAAGACATACATAAAGTGATATACAAAGGGAAAACAAACTCTGCATTGAACTGATTGGAAGCAACAAAACTCCTTCATTAATCCTTGAAGATGGATTAAATCACCAATCCATTAAATTTAACAATTGTACATTCCTGAGCACCACAAGAACAAGAAAGTTGAACCAAATTCGAACCGCTTTATCTACAAATAGAGGGCCTCTAGAATGCAGAATTTGGGAACCTCTCTTAAGTGTTTATTACCTCTATTTATAAGGAGAAGAGGAGCTTTGAACAACAATTACAAAATATCTCAGCTGAGCTCCAGCTGTCTGATTGACTAGTTATCTCAGCGTGCAAAGGTATTTCTTCCCAAAATAATTAAAATCAGATTTTATTATGTTTTTGAAAATGAAAAAATTATAGAATAATAGACATAAACAAAACTGACTGATGGTTGAGGAAAATATCTCCCTTCCATTCCTATGATGGCCTCCGATCATGACACATCTTTTCCATAATGTTCATCTTTAGTTGTTTGACCGGTTCACCAGTTGATTTCGCCTTAACTACTTGAATTCCCCACTCTTTGGAGCTGGGAGTGATCAATTGTCAGTTTCTTGTCACAATGAAGAAATGGAGATCAACCTGGTAGTCCTTCATTACATGATTGTGTGTTGCTCCATGCTGAGAAATTAATTCTCAGGTGACTTGCACACTGCTTCCTAAGTCCCATACCTCCATTTATCTCATTGAAGATGTAAGTGCGGAGCATAGAGATGGCTTGTATCACTTCAAGGCATACCCAACACTCTTTCTTGTAGAATGTGGTCATTGCTACCTTGACCCAGTGATATTTGATAGTCACCATTACTCCTGAGACCAACTGCTCTATTCCTACATTCAATCTTATAGTTATCGACCCATACACATTTAACTCTCTGTACCATGCTTATCGAAGAAATTCCATATCGCAATATTCACAGTGGTTCATAATTCTAATATTCTAATTTCCAACCTCTGATATGATGAACTGTTTGTGCTTAGCCCTTCTTGTATTTCTCACCATAAGACTGAGGGTCAGGACTTGCCACTTAGCCTTGAGGTGCCAGAGAACTTTTTTATCCTACCTGGGGTTATTGTTTCTTTGTTAAGTGCTTAGCACCCTTAGTTCTTTAAGTTCTTCTTGACCATGGTGCCAGCCTAATATCGAAGACCCCGTATGGGAACTTTTTCAAGTATCAAGTTTTATAATGTGCTATCATCCTCAACTTCCAATATGATGTCATCACTCCATGTGGGACCTCATGAGTGGTGACATGTGTAACCCAAATTTGTCCCCTTAGGTCGCCTCAAAAAGCTAGAACTTCTTGCCACACATCCTTCCATACCGCCACGTCATGCTGACGTCAGATTCCACTGTAGCTTATAAGTACTAACCATATTTAACCACATGTCCTACTAGAGGAGAGAGAAAAGGGCCTGCCCACCTTTGGCTTTGAGATGAAATCCTTTGTTAATCCTTTATCAACATTCCTAGTGGTTTTTAACACTATCAGTGTTTTATGCATATCACAAATTTTTAAAGGGTTTCACCTTAAGAAGTTTTGCTTCTTTGATTTTCTGACCTTCCAATTTGTTAATGCTCTGAGATTCAGGACCTCCGATATGCGATGTACTGATATACCTAACCTCTGATATGCGATTGTCGATATGCCTGATTCTCTGATCTTATCATTGTTGATATGCCTGATGCTCTAATGTTGCTATCATCGATACCTCTGGACCTTCGATCTGCAATCTCTGATATATTGGAACTCTGATATTCCTTCCTAAGGCTTCAATCCTTGAACTTTAGTAGACCATATCTTTTGATCCAAGAGTCCATTTTTGGATTTCCACATATAATTGGAAATATTTTTCATAGCAATTTCCATTGTAGAGGTTCCAATTTAGGCTTTGGGTCCTTTTTCTACTTAGAAAATGATTGCAAACTTCTCTGCTCATTTACCCTTGGGACAACTACAAACACATTTTTCAGTAAGTGAAAACATCACTATTGGGGCTAGTGGATTGTCAATAGAATATGTATGCTTGGAACATTCACTTTCATAAAAGCTCAGGTCCAACACATTTCATATATATGTGGTGAATATATTAGGACTATTCTTTTTATGTTTGCAATATATGTTATTTCAGTTAGGCTAACACTTATGAACTATTTCATTTGCACTATTATTAATCTTGTTGAATGCGTGTTGTTGTTTAATTCCATCATGGTTAATGTGTGAATTATTTTGTAGGCTAACTCGTGATGTCTTTTTGCTCGAGTGTTCCTTTCAAGTTGCATGTTATTATAGGCTTCTAAGGGGCCCACTCATCTTCCCATCCTATGTTAGAACTTTTCATACATTTCAATTGATCCTCCATAGAGTCATACACTTGTTCACCAAAGTCATGATTACACCACTTTATGTGTTATTGTAGCCAGGGCACATCATTAAAACCCACTAGTTCGGCAACTAGGCCATATTCTAGATGGGACTCCTACATGAAACAATGTGAGGTCTAATTGGGACATCATATCGAGGAGACCCCTTGAATGTTGGCTTGTCCAACACCATTAAAAAGTCCTTAACTATTGCATACAGAAAGAGAATGATAAATTAAAGGCTCAAAACTTTAGACTTCAGGTAGAAACTAGAGAATTGTAGGCCAGACTATCATCACCAGGGAGATCAATAGATATACTAACTAGAAAAAGGGAGAAATTATCATCATCATCATTAATGCAATAGGACTTTTGCGATATAGCTTACAAGATGGATACCCAAAATTTTGAGATTTTGTTTTGTCTTGCATGAGGACATGCAAAAATATCACCATGGGGGAGATGTTGAACCCCAAAGATTTCATCACTGGTTGTTCTATTTTTATACTATGTCCTTACGCATCATACTCTTTTTTCCACTTGAACATATCAAATTAGCCTCCAATGCCTCTCAATATTCTAGTCAGGTACTCTTTGCTTCATTCTTCAAAGGGTCAAAGGGTCTGTGCGGTAGGAAATTATTGCTCCTACATGCACATGTAAATCATCCTACATAGCTTAGTAAGGGCTACTTCATAATTCATTAATTCTAGGAAACTCTTCATCCCTTTAAAGCAACATAAACATTGAAATGGGAACTGATACGATTACTCGTTTTTTTGAGGTAGAAAAAATATGAACTGATTTTGAAAAGTGTTGATATATATATATATATATAATATATATATATATATAATATATATATAATCACAGTTTTTGACACTACAAAATTCTTTTGTGTACATTATTTTTCAGAATGTTAGTGATTTGCATGTTGATTTTAAAAAGTGTTGATTTTGCATCAGGCCCTTTTTTTAAAATGCTTTTTTTTTTTACTTTAAATTTTCTAATGTATTAAATGTGAATAATTATTTCTAAATTTAACAATTTTTCTAGTCTTCTTCTTCATATTATCTTGTTTTTTCTTTTAATTTTTTATTTTTTTTGTAGTTAGGTCTTTATTGTTTTGCATAGTTAAAGAAAAAAGTCGATATTTTAAAGTTTTGATATTCTACATATTTATATATCATTAATTAATTTTTCAATGCACATCAAATAATTGTCTCTAAAAAAAATAATTTTTAACAATTAACATAAAAATAAACATTTTGAACATAAATATAACAAAACAATTACACATTTTGATAATTTTTTGCTAGAAATGACATGTCAAAATCATAATTTTTATAGGCGAATTTTAACAAAATATAATAATAATCGCAATTTTTTTCAAAGAATAATGATTCACACAAAAATTAAAGTGAAAATCACATAATACAAATATTGAGCATATAACAACATTAATTGAGTACTTATTCTTCTCATAAAATGTGAAAGTCAAAACATTACAAGTATAACTAATTAATAGTTACAAAAAATGAGCTTGATTTCC
This sequence comes from Pinus taeda, assembly GCA_000404065.3. Classification (NCBI taxonomy): domain Eukaryota; kingdom Viridiplantae; phylum Streptophyta; class Pinopsida; order Pinales; family Pinaceae; genus Pinus; species Pinus taeda. The sequence goes on from APFE030121271.1 coordinate 9,262, forward strand.
ATGCATAACTTAAATTTAATCAGTTATATCACATAATCCAAACTCTACATCCTGTAGAGTTTCATCATTGTCTTCTTCCACAGTACTTTTTGCTTCAGTTTGCTCATTTTCATCTTCTGATGGATCATTGATGTTTGCGAATCTCCCATTGTATGCCTTTCCAATCATTCCATCTAATGGTTGTTGAAGTTCCTTTCCCTTTTTGGCAACATGTGATTCACTAAAATACACTTTCCTCAACCCAGTTTCTTGCATTTCATCTTGAATAAATTGAATAGCATTAATATGAATGTTAAAAACCACAGTATTTACATCCATATACATGTGTACATATAACAATATCATCAAAATACATATCAAAACCATATACCAAAACCAAAACATATCTTAAAACATATACTGAACACCATATCTAAGCATATATCAAAACATCATAGAGCATATACCAAACCATCATAAAGAATATAAAAACTACCATAAAGCATATACCAAACCACCATAAAGCATATACCAAACCACCATAAAGCACATACCACACCACCATATCGAAACTACTTTGCCTCAATCAATTAACAAGGAAGGATACATAGCCCACATCTGATCTACCATCACCCATGTAATGTTATCAGGCCCAAAGTGCTTCCTTTGCACTTTAACTTGCTTAATTTCTCGATCTCGGAGCATGAGCACCTTTTTTTGAAATATACACTCAGGCTCCGACTAGAATTCCCTGTCTAGTTCCACCTGTAATACAGAGTATTCAATCACATGATCAACGTCCTTAACATGCTTATTAAGAAAAAATATACATGGAAAACATCATGGAATTTGATAGGCTACTAGCCCAATCCTCTCAATAATACTGAACAGTCCACAAAAACATGGTTCTAGCTTAGGATAGGATCCAATCCACAAGGATATCTTCTTCAGTTTGATGCACAAATACTCTTGTTCCCCAACCTAGAACTTCCTGAACAACCTGTTCCTATCTTCATAAATCTTCCGCCTATCATAGGTTGCCCTTACATTCTTCTTTATGACCTGCATTTCTTATTTCATGTCTAGCAACATATCTGGTCCAATTAGAACCCTGCTAACTGGATCACTCCAAATAATGGGAGTGTTACAACTGTGCCCATACAATGCCTCAAAATGACTCATCCTCAATGACTCCTGTTAACCATTTTTTTATGCAAACTATACCAAAGGGAGATGCTCTTCCCACTTCTGTTGCTAATCCATCACATACATCCTCAACATGTCCTCCAATATCTTGTTGACCCTCTCTATCTATCCATATCTCTATAGATGATACACTATGCAGAAGGCCATCTATGTGCCCAAACATGTAAATAACTCCTTCCAAAACTTGGAAGTGAACTTCACATCCCTATCTAACACAATATTCCTTGGAAAACCATGCAGTCTAACTACATCTCTGAGGAATAGATGTGCCACATCACTAGTTGAGAATGTAGACTTCACTCGAATGAAGTGTACAACCCTTGTTAACCTGTCCACAATGACCATGATGGAGTCATGCTGCTTCACTTTCCTCAACAACTGTGTGATGAAATCCATGTAAATAACCTACCATTTCCATTCAAGGAATGTGATCGACTGTAGCAATCCACCTGGATGTTTACACTCTGCTTTCACTCACTGATAGTCGAAACACCTTACCACAAACTCTACTACATCCCTCTTCAAATTTGGTCAATAGTAGAATTTATTCACCATTGTCAGTGTCTCTTAATACCTTGGGTGACCCAAATAAGATTTCAAATGAGAATCCCTCAAGATCACCTTCTTGAGCTCACTACTATCTGATACATATATCCTTTCTCATAACCTGACCAACCCATTCATTGTAAGACAATAATCCATACCCAGTGAACATGCACCTATACTTGTGCTCGTACTGCTACCTATACCTGTACCACTACATTTACTTATACCTGCACCTATACCTATACCTATACTTGTACCTGCACCTATACCAACATCCTCTTGTGTCCTACACAGAATCTCCATATACTTGACATCTTGTTGACCTACCTGCAAGATCCTATCCTATAAATCCATCCCATAGGAGATCATCGCAGCTAAGGGATGTACCTATACCTGTCTACTAAGAGCATCTTTCTCCATGTTCTCTTAATATTTGATGTACATGATCTTGAAATCAAAGTCGCTTATCATGGCCAACCATCTATCCTTCCTGAAATTCATATTTATCTAGTCAAACAAATACCTCAACCCAATGTGATCACTCATAAGTACAAACCTCTTGCCAAGAAGATAGTGTCTCCACATTTTCAATGCATGTATGATTGCTGCTAACTCCAAATATTGTGTTCGGTAGCTCTGCTTAAGCTCGTTTAGTTTCTGAGAGTCATAGCATACTTGCCCAACCTCATGTCCATGGCTGATCCAAAGTGGCCCTTTCCACTGCAATTCTGAAAAACTATGAAGAAGTATAGCATTAACCTTTGCTTGCTTATCTTGTGCCTATATGATCCGACCATTATCTTCCTTACAACTAATTATCTCTTCCTTTAATATCCTTAGTGTGACTGCCAAATCAGAAGTATTTGCAACACCGTACTCATCTTTGGATTCATAGGGAGAGTATTTGTAGTCAACCATCTTGCTATCAAATTGATATTTCTTCATGCAATGCAGAATATGTCAGATAAACCAAATCAAATTAAATCGGCATACCTTAGTATATCTTGGGGAGGATACCTTGTTTGCAAGATTGTAAAATTAGCATGACACGTGTATAACATAATCATAACAACATATAGAGAAACACACATAAATGTATCAACACATAATCATCACTCTAGTTAGGGTTAAGTCATCAATGCAAGGCCATATCAACAATGCATGCCATGACCTCATGCATGATAACAACCATTACTCCATTGTACATGTTGCCACATGAAACAAACAACATGCATAAGAAATGCCTAATCAACTACACATACACATAAATTCACATAGTTGAAGATAAGAGATCAATTCTTGTAATCAACCTACAAGACTGATACATGTAATAAAAACATGCAAGAATGTAACCTAACATACAAGGATGTAAATAGGCGACATTCAAATCAACATTTAAGCAAAATGTAACCATATGAAACCAGTTAGATACTCATAAAAAATACATTTTGAAAGATCTATATCAAATTATTAATATCAACCATACTACAACTAAAATAAATAAGCAAGCCAATGAAACAAGCACATCAAATGAAAGTGTAAGAGACACACATGCAACTGACACGCATGCATGACCAACATACATTGCCCATCGAGTCCAAGAGTTGAGCCATGTTTTTCTACCACTCTGTAACACTATCCTCCCACATCCACCAAAGTAACCATGCTAACCAAGGTAAACATGAGATGAGAGGCTACTATGATCAAATTCAACCTCTAATGTGACCTCAAGGAAGTGGAATCGATGGAACATCACACACAATTATCCAACATCATCAATAAAACCCTTAGGAGACAATTCAACCACTCAAACAGCCTGTCTCTGGGTCCCACTATTGTTCTGGAACTCGTAGGCCATAGTCACTCTCATACTATTGGCAAGGGAGAGACCAACAACCCAAAGTTGGTCTCACAAGCTTGCTAGCCAGTGACTACAGACCAAAGTTGCCAGTTATGTGCCAGTGACCCCAGGATTTTGTTGGGTGTGGAGTCTTATTATCTTATTTATTTGAAGGTATCGCCGCATTGGACCCCATTTCATAATGGGGCAACAATGTCGCTCGTTATTTTCACTGTAAGTATGAGGGGGTGACAACAATATTTAGTAGCCCCCCCAAAGCTAAAAATTGATGTAAAATTTCCCTATAAAATGTTGTAATTTCATAGTCAATATGGGCCATTCATTAGGTGGAAATTTGACCATAGAGGTTATGTTTAATTTAAGGTTTTTCCCTAGAAGGCAACCCCTCACTATATATGAGGGAATTGTTTTGCAGCTATGTAGATGTGTATCTTGAGCGAAAAAGAGAGAAGATATTGTGTGAGAGTGAAGAGGAAATTACAACGGATCTACTATAGGTTGTATCTCTTCATTTTTATGGATAATATAAAACGAAGGATTGGATGTTTCTCTCTGGACATAGCCCAAATTGGGTCAACCACATATATCTGTGTCTCTCTTCTTTTATGTGTTTTTTTTGTTTATATTTTTGGAATATTTTATGTGTTCCATTGCTCTGTAATATATAATTTTTCTTGTTAGATGATCCAAAAATAAATATTATCATAGGTTATTAAGTTAGAATAAAATAATTATTAATTTAAGATATTAAATTAATAATTATTAATCTAGAATATTTAATTATTTAGTGGAGACATTTAGAATTAGTATATTGTTGTAACAAGATATGACTCTACAAATGTGTTGTATCTTAGGCTCTAATTTAGGAGATTTGTTAGAAAGTTGTTTGAATAGATTTTATTGTAAGTGGACACTTGTTATTTAATAAGTGATCCATAATTAGAGGTAGTTAGGAAATTTGAACTTATAAATAGCTCATTGCAAGAGTGCTTTGTTGTTTGGGTG
>APFE030121271.1:16252-124560 GCA_000404065.3 Pinus taeda
TTAATAATTATTAATCTAGAATATTTAATTATTTAGTGGAGACATTTAGAATTAGTATATTGTTGTAAAAGATATGACTCTACAAATGTGTCGTATCTTAGGCTCTATTTTAGGAGAATTATTAGTAAGATTGTTTGAATAGATTTTATTGTAAGTGGATACTTGTTATTTCATATGTGATCCATAATTAGAGGTAGTTAGGACATTGAGCTTATAAATAGCTCATTGCCAGAGTGTTTGGTTGTTCGGGTGTAAACTCTTACAAAATTCCAAATGTAATTGTTTCTTTTATTAATAAAATTACGTGTCTAAGGACACTTATGCCATTATGGTGGTATCAGAGCTCCAAAAATGTTGTAGTGGATGTGACGAGGATATTCCAGCTCAACAAAATCTTGGAAAAATCCATTCAGTTGACAAACAAATAATTGGTATGGAAATTGTCCAGTTTTTGTTTGAAAAAGAAAATAAATTTTATCATGGATTTTAGATTTTTAAAATATGAAAATCATTTTTTATTATTAAAAAAAAATTTCCTCTGTTTCTAGAATTTTTGTTATTGTTCCACTCCAACACGCTGAGGAACTAAGGCGTCTCATGGCCTGTCCAACGCTTAGGGCTCCACCAGAACCACCACCCAAATATCCATTGTTGTCATTATCATTATTATAACCATTTCGATTAAAACAATCACCATTGTAGCTGCCACGACCACGATCGCCATAGCCCACATTTTTATTGCAGTCTCCTCCTCCCCCACCTCGACCTCCTCAGCCCACTCCATTTCTCAACTCTCTCACACCCTTATGACGGTGACAATCTGAGCTTGAAACATGCAGACCTTATCTAGAATGCAGAGATCTGAGATCTCACAGCCTGAGCCAGAGGTAGGGGTTTAGACAGGAGCTTGACCAGAACTAATACCCCACTTCCTTGCATCATCATTTGCTGGCATACGTAGATTCGCTAAGTCCTCTGTGCTTGTCCTAGTCCTTGCTGATCCTCTTTGATCTGTCGATGCCATTAGTGTATTAATTACAACTCACCCAGATTAGATATTGATTGAGATTGCAAACATCATTTGAATAGTAAACAAAACTACAGCAATCGGTATACCAAAGCATTGCATACAACATTTCTTTGATTTTTTTTGTCATTATAAATGAATTAGTGTGGTTTGGATTTGGTTTTCTAACCTGGCAGGATGAATTCGAATTTTGGTGATGGATAGAGGGCCCGTGCCTTGTGCACTTGCATCCCAAGAGATCAATCACATGTAGTTTTTTGTTGGTTCTTATTGTTGTACTGGTCGCGATATGTATTCCAGCGTGAGCCAGCCAGCGTGAGCATGTCCAACAAAAATTCATTCCAGGCATATATTGGCCCAGTGTTAGTGTGAAACGAGCAGAAGAAGCCAACAAATCCAGTGTGAAACCAACAGAAGAAGCCAGCGTGAAGCTAGGAAGAAGCCAGCTTGAGCTAGCTAGCACACAGCGTAGAGGACAACCTAAAAAAAAAAAAACCAAGCCTCTTAAAATGTTTTTTATTTGGAAGTTTAAAGTTGAAGTCTTTGCTGGAGAGAAGGATTTTAATTTTTAATTTGGAGAGATAAGGTATATATTTTTATGTAATGTTTTATTATTATAAGAGTAATAAGGATTTTGTAATATTTGTGGAGTAATAAGGTCATTTGTAATTTTTGGAGTAATAAGGAGATTCTATTTGTAAATTTTTTATTTTGGAGAGATAAGAAAGAGATTGTAACTCAAAGCAATTTTTTTTACTTTGAGGGAGGTAACAATTTTTTTTTACCAGGATTTGCAAGAGCATTGTAAAAGTCAAATTCCCAAAGTTACCTTGTAAATTTTTGAGAAATTGACTAGAGCCAAGTGCAAAGCTTAATCATTTTTCTCCTCCAACGACTATACGAGGGTCAAGGCCAAGCCTCAATAGATTGTTTTTTGCGTAGTGTGTTGCATGTTGTGTTGCCCATCTTGATTTTTTTTTAGCCCGATTTTTGGTGTGAAGCTTCAACACTACAATGTCAAAGGTGATTAATTTGTTTTCTGATTCCGACAAACTTGAAGCCACGAAATCTTACAAAACATGACAATGCCTCATCGAAAGCACTCTCATTTATAATGAACCATGGCATGGTATATGTGATGGTGATATTAAGCCAAATAAACCCACAGATGTAGCTACACTAGCAAAATGGGAAGTTAAGAATGCCAAAGCATTAGCTCTCATTAAATTTTCTGTCAATGATGAAATGTATGTCCATATAGAAAATGCTACTGATGCATTGTCTTCTTTGAGAACTTTTAAAGAATTCTTTGATACTCAACCTGCATTAAAGAAAGTTGATCTACAATTAAAATTTTTGCAACAAAAATTGACTGAAGGAGGTGATGTTCTTGAATATATCTTCAGACTTAAGAATATTAAGCAAGAAATCATTAATGCTAGTTTTCAAGCAGTAGAGGATAGCTTTATGGTCATAATTTTAATTGATGGACTTCCTTCTTCCTACACATTTTTTGGAGACTCTACAATTAACTAGTAAGTTAGAGAAACTAAAGTTGGATGAGCTCTACAAAATGTTGACCGAACATGATGAAACCTTTGGGAAGAAAAAGAAAGTTGGTGAAGATGTCTTTTTCACAGAGGCCAGCACTAGTAAATCATCAACTGATAGTTCTAGAAACAGAGGCAAAGGGAATTTCAATTAGAATCAAGCAGCACATAATGTACAAAGTAGAGGTATAGGCCAAAGCAGAGGAAACAACTTTAATAGTGGTAACAGTTCAGGCAGGAGTAATTTTCAAGGCAGAGGAAACAATGAAGGAAGAGGCTATTTTCAAGGAAGAGGAAATAATAATCAAGGTAGAGGACAATATCAAAACAAAAGTCAGAGTAAAGGCAGAGGACAATCTCCACAAAGAGGAAGAGACTTAAGTCAAATTGTGTGTCGAGGATGTAACAAAGTTGGACATTATGCTGAAGATTGTCAAACTTATCTTAATAAAATTCCCAAGTTTCATCAGCACTCAACACAATTTGCAAATGATCAAGATGATGATATCTCAGAATATGTTTTTACTTCTTCGTTGGAATTACAACTTTCATCCCATCTTAAAAGTGATTATGAAGATGCTTGGATTTTGGATTCAGGGGCAACTTAGCACATGACTTGTCGACGTGATTTTTTTTGGAATTTTCAATATTGCCAACTTAATTCCATTTTTCTTGCAGTTGATACAAAACATACTCCTTATGGAAAATGAACTGTTAAAGTTTTTCTCCCTGTCATTAGAGAAAAAATTATTTCAAATATATGGTATGTACCAACCTTTAAGAAAAATTTATTATCTTTGGTCACAATTCAAGAAAGTAGGACATCAGGTAATTATGGAAGATGGCCTAGTTAAGATTAATTCAGTCAAACAGAGCTTGAAAACTGTGATGACAGGATATGAAGATGGAAAACTGTTAAGGTAAAAGGGAAAGTTATTCCAAGGCATTCTGATTTTGCAGGGGCAATGAATACATGAATTTCACCTATAAGATTATGGCATGTAAGATATGGACATTTAAATTTTGATAGTCTTTCTCAATTGTAGAAACAAGGGATGGTTAAAGGACTTCCCACTTTTGAAAAGGAAAATGCAAAATGTGAATCTTGCATTTATGGAAAACAAAGTCGAGAAAGCTTTCCAACAAGTTCATGGCACGCAACCAGGCTACTGTAACTAGTTCACAGTGATGTTTGTGGACCACTATAGACTTCATTAGGTAGTTGCAAATATTCCTTACTATTCATTGATTATTTCAGTAGAATGAATTGGGTTTATTTCTTAAATAAAAAGTCATAAGCATTTGAAAAGTTTAAAATTTTTCCCCAACTTGTTGAAAATGAAGTCAAAGAAAAGAAAGGTACTCTCCAGACAGGTAATGGGGGAGAATTCACTTCAAATGAATTCAAAACTTATTGCAGTGATAATGACATAAGAAGACATCTTACAAATGTTTACACTCCACAGCAAAATGGATTAGTAGAAACAATGAATCTCACCTTGTTAGGAATTGGTGAGATCTATGTTAGCTTTTAAAAGGTTAAGTCCAACATATTGGGCAGAAGCAATTCATACAGTTGTCTACATAACAAACAGATCTCCAACTGCTTCTTTATATGGAATCACAACTTATGAAGCTTGGTTTGGTTTCAAACCTCGAGTTAAAGATCTTAGAGTTTTTGGATTAGTGTGTTATGCCTGATTTCTGAAAGAAAAATGAACTAAGCTTGACTCAAGAAGTTTGAAATGCATAATGACTAGCTATTCTGATGAGAAGAAAGGGTACCATATTTTGACCAATGGAAAATTTATTGTGAGCAGGGATGTAATTTTTGATGAAACAGAGAGTAAGAGTGTTGAAGAAATCGAAAGTCTTCTTCAAAATTTAGAAATTAAAGGCAGTCAAAGAAAAGGAAATATACAAAGTCAACCAAATTCACCAAATTGGTATGAACTTGATTTTCCTTCATCTGAAGATGATTTGTCCAGTCCATCTACTTCAAAAACACCATTAGGATCTTCTAGTAGTTCATCCACATCTTCAAGCAACAACAGTTCTTTAAACAGTGATTATCCACCTCTAGAGTCTTCAACTGATCGATGAACGTCAGTTTATATCAATCCACTTTACAATGATGGTGAATTTTTAGAATCTCAAACAAGTTAGCATCAACTACCAAAATGGGAAGTTCAACTTTTGAAAGATGTAAGGCTTGATGAGCAGAATAAAACAAGAACAAGGAAGTCAGATAGAAGTGAAGGCAATTTTGCACTGCTAACACATGATTTTACTGAACCTTCCACATACAATGAAGTAGTAAAACATAAAGAATGGTAAAAGGCTATGATTGAATAATATCGAGCAGTAATAGATAGCAACACTTGGAAACTTGTTGATTACCCTCAAAATGTTAAACCCATAGGATGCAAATGGGTTTACAGAGTTAAGTACAACCAAAAGGGTGAATTTGAAAAGTATAAAGCAAGACTTGTCGCTAAAGTTTTTGCACAGCAGGAAGGCATTGATTATGAGGAAACTTTTGCTCCTACAACCAAATGGAACACCATCTAATTAACACTTGCATTGGACGCTTAGAAAGGATGGAAATTTCATCAATTGGATGTGAAAAGTTCTTTTCTCAACGGGAATTTATAGGAAGAAGTGTATATGACACAACCACCTGTTTTTTAAATTGAAGGGCAAGAACATAAAGTCTACAAATTGATCAAGGCTTTATATAGGTTAAAACAAGCTACCCGAGCTTGGTATGTAAAAATGGATGATTACCTTAGGAAAGTTGGTTTTCAACGAAGTGAATCTGATGATACTTTGTATGTGCGACAATAGGGCAAATATCTGGTGATTCTTGTTATGTATGTAGATGATTTGATCATTACTAGAAACAATGATGATCATATTTCCCAAGTGAAAAAGGAGTTACATGTAGGTTTTAAGATGACAGATTTGGGATTACTTCACTACTATCTTGGAGTTGAAGTCTTCCAACGTCCACATCATATTTTCATTTCTCAGAGTAAGTAGGTAGAGGTTCTTTAGTGATTTTGTATGTAGCATTGCAAGCCTATTCTTACCCCCATGGAGCAAAACTTGAAACTTTCAAAATTTGAATGGGGGGGAGGTGGACAACACTACTTATAGACAATTGATTGGCAACTTCATTTATTTAACAAACACTCGCCCTAATATATCTTATGCAGTCAGTATTATTTCATGTTTTATGAAGGAACCATGAGACAACCACTGAAATGCAGCCAAAATATTTCTTCGATATATCCAAGGACAAAAAGATTTTGGTCTTCTTTACGCAAAGACTAAAAAATTCGTACTTGGTGGATTTTCAGATGTCGACTTTGCTAGAAGTATTGATGATCAAGCATCAACATCAGGTTATTTATGAACATGGGGTCAGCAACAATCTCTTGAAGTTGTAAGAAACAAGCTACAGTGGCCACTTCTTCAGCAGAAGCAAAGTACATTTTAGCATGGGAAGTAGGATGTGAAATTGTTTGGTTGTGCAAAATTTTGCAGGACTTGGGCATTTCTCAGGAAGAAGCTACACTATTATTCATTGATAGCCAGTCAACCATCAAACTTGCCATGAACCCAGTTTTTCATTCAAAGACAAAGCATGTGGACACCAGGTATCATCATATCAGATCTCTCATTGCCAGAGATGTCCTCAAGCCAATTTATTGTCCTTCAGAAGATCAGATCTCCGTCATTTTCACAAAATCGCTTGGCAGAATAAAATTTACTAAGTATGCGGAGTGCAAATTATAATAGGTTGGGTCAAATGGTAGTCCACCCAAAAATAATGTAAAGAAATAAAAATAGAGTCGGCTTGCGTAGGGATTGCATGCTAAGGAATGGTATAAATAAAGCACGACTCTATGAGGGAAAGGCAGTTCTTGTTTAAATATGAAATGTAATGGGTTTTTGGAAGCAAATAGTCTGAAAGCATCTATAAGTCCAAGTTGAGGGTTGGGGTAGTAGATAGAGGCTCTGTAGTTGTGCGCACAGAGGCCTAGAAAGTCTGCAGCTATGTGTGCGAACCCATGCAGCTAAGTGCGCAGGGTAGATCTGGATGTATTGGTGAAGAATAATAATAAAGATAAGTTGCTTATATAATTCTATGTTATCGCATATCTAACTTTATGATTTACTTTTCTATATCTATTTAAATATGAATGTGATGAATGTATGCAAATCTGGGTTCATTTTAAGTTCACGAATGGTTAAACTTGTGAAAGTTTTGCTTAAAGACCCTGATAAAAATTTGATATGCTCCATTAACTAGATTAGATCAGTAATGAGCACGGTAATAGAAAGTGGAAGTTTCCCCAAGCCCAAATCTGCATGATTGCAAGAGCAGCGTGAAGCAGTAGAATGGTGCATGAGTCCCCTAAACGACATCTCAACAGCCCAAGGGTGGGGAAACCTAGTTCTAGCACCCTCCCGTGAAACCTCGGGTGAGACTTCAGTCCACTCTCTATGGGCTGTTGCCGAAAGGGCTGGTAGCTACAATATTTTTTTGGCTAAATAACTCTTCCGAACCTGGGTCAGGCCCATATAAGCCAACAAATAGTTCTGTTGCTGGGACCGGGATCTGCCTAAGGGGTGTCTAGTGTGGAACGTGGGGACTCTATAGAAAAGAGCATTGGAAAATCAAAAGGAACAGGGACGATAGTAGAGTAAGGGTAACTATGGCAAACACAATACAGTTACCAGTGTTCAAAGGAGCGGGAGGCAAAGGCCCACTACAATTTTGGTGTACACTAACATCAGTATGGAATGCGTAGCAAGTTGTGGATGATAATATCAAGAAAGCCATCTTAGTTAGTGCACTATAGGACCAAGTGCTAACATGGTACATGAAGTATTCAAGCATCAACCCAACAGTGAGGATAGCGGACATCCATACCAAATTAAAAAAGGAGTTTAGCTGGCCAAAGTCAGAAGCGTAGTCGATCATAGGATTCAAAGAGATCAAGATGATGCTTGGTGAGACACCGTCGGATTTGGATAAGATGTTGAAAAGCACCATTCACGAGGCCAACATAACCCTGATGGATGCATAGCACTGCACTTGGTTCATCACATCATTAATGCCATATTTGAAGTAAGCTTTGTCACAACAAAAGATCTCAACCCAAGCGGAAGTGCTGGAGGTAGCAATGCAGCTGCATGAAACCCTGGTATAGGACCCAGGGTTGGGAGTTTAGAAAATCCAAGCACAGGTCCAAAATTTGTGTTTGGAAATACAAAAGTTAGAGCAAGAACAGACACCGCGTTCAGAAGTCCGGGAGGAAGTATGGTGTATAAAGCACAGGAGCCAGGGACACGATAAATATCACTATCCAGTCTCAGTGAACTTTTTGGTCACAGGGGGACTGACACCATTGCGACTAGAGGTACAGGTAGGCCTGAGTACAATCACCCTGCTTTGGTGTGCAATTTTTTAGGTAGGAGGAAAGCACAACACTGATAACTATTATCTATTGCCAAAATACAACCAGACCCCCAAACAACTCTTTTGCAACTTTTGTAGATCGGTGGGTCACGAAGAAAGAGATTGCTATAGCTATCAAATGTTGATAGACCAGGCACATGCCTACAGGATGCAGACTGAGGTGCGAGGTCAGGATCCAGCCGCGATAATGGCACATGGTGGGTTCCAGGGATGGGGCAGAATTGGACTAGGAAGGGGTCACGAGCAGCTAATTTGTTACAACTGTGGAGGAACAGGACATTACTCATGGGATTTTACCAATCCAACCCACATATCATGTCCTTATTATGAGCAATTCGATCATGAGCTGCTAGATTGCCCCATCTGATAACATAGATTCGCGAAAATAAGGCAGTGCCTCCTACAACAACGTAAAACATGCAGATGATGAGATTCGAACTATGCGACGACAAACCCATGGTAAAAATGGTATTGCAGAGAGGCATAGGCATAGGATAGGTCAATGGGAAGACCAATATGGAAGCTAGGGAAAGCTTCACGGGTGTCTCTACCTGAGGTAGTAGGGGTCGACCTAAGCCAGCTAGGGTTCCCTCGATGTTGACTACCTTTTTAGAGACATGCATATAATTTCTTCGCAACAACAGGGCAGTTAAAGGGTTACAAGAATTGATCAATAGATGTGCAAGATGGGATGAACCTTGCGCAGTCTAAAAGTTAGGAAGACACGCATCATGGACAGGTCGGGAGATGTGGTTAAGGGTGCAGATTGGCGACTATGAGATGGATTAGGTCATTCTGGACCTAGGTTCAGATGCAAATTTATTGCCTAAACAGACTTGGGAGCGCATAGGTAAGCCTACACTATAATGGTCTCCTATCCAATTGTGGATGGCCTATCAGAGAAAGATCTTTCCCATGGGAAGGTTGCAAGGAATTATAGTAGATATTGATGGTTCAAGTACCCAGACAGATTTTGAAGTTATTGAAATCATGGATGAAAATAGTATATACCGTACGTTGTTAGGGATAGACTAGACCATTGACATGAATGGGGTTATTGACCCCAAATAGAGGCAGATGATATTTGAGAAGAATTCGCTCCGTGTAGTCATTCTTCCAGATCCAACAGACGGACTGCACTACACAGGACCTATGTGCAACAAAGAAAGGGATGATGCATTGTATTGTATCTACAAAATTGTTGCAAATATTGAAGGAGGAGCGGAGAATCTCGCGGGGCTATGTCGGCTCATGCACCAGCGATTTAGATGAAGAGGATGAGTGATGGTGAAACAGGGTGAAAGAAGTAACCATGTTACACTGTAATATGATGACGAAATCCTTGTATTGTGTTAAAGCTCAAAACCGCGAGCTACCGATGTATGATGGGATGACAGTAGTGGATGAATTCCTGGTTAAATGTGAAAGTGCAGTACTAGAGTACCAACGATTTGATGTGCTAAAATGGACATTGCACGCGACACAGACGTAATGGTGGGATACCCATGAAGGAAACTTCGAGGATTAGTGAAGTTGCAGGTGCATGATGTAGATAAGATTTGGGAAGCCAGGGCTGTGAATAATGGAGAAATATGATGGACGAGATGATCTATGCCTGCACCTGACCAAATGGACCAAAGCTTATGGTGTGAAGCCTCAACCAGAATGGGTGCACTTATTTTATCATACCTTGTATATTATTCCAAGGAACTGGTATATGGAATCAGAGCTTCGACATGGCACCAGCAAGTGGGATATATTGCGTGAAGGGTTTATGTCGACATTTCTCTTTGAAGACCATTGGATGGATACCGTGGACGACGCATTACATTTAGTATAGATTTCCATATTCAGAACACCACCAGAACTAGAAGAAGTCATGTTATCAGACTAGTCGCGGCAGTTGAGCCAAGCCTTAGCATGTTACAATGTATAAGTAGAAGATGATGAGGATGACCCACGTAACATCAATATACTAGAATCTGAAGGGAGTCATGAGGTGCACAGCTCCAAGAAATAGGATCTAGACATCACGATGCCATTACAAACAAAGCAAGGACTAACGGTGTATTTGGCAAAGATCGTTGTCATACTAAATCTACAATCACCGCGAAGTGTAAAGTAGCTACACACTACATTAGGACACACGGGATACTATCAAAAGTTTATAAAAATCTACACCTAGATGATAGCTCCAATGGAACAGTTACTAAAGAAGGACGCTACGTTTTGCTAGAACGAGGAATGTAACAAAATCCTGGAAACGCTTAAGGAAAATATGGCATATGCCCCTATCCCTGCCTTTCCAAAGTGGGATGTTGAATTTTATGTACATGTCGATGCATCGTGTATCATGTTGGGTACGGTACTCACTCAAGAAGGAGTGGAGGGAGTTGATCACCCAATTACATTTACAAGTTGGAGGTTGCCCAGAAAAGAAAAGAATTACTCTACTACTGAGCGAGAGGGATTGGCGATGGTATATGTGCTCCAAAAGTTCCATCACTATCTGCTCGGAGGACATTTTAAGATGTATACTTATCACTCTACGCTGAAGTACCTACGGAATAAGCCTGTGTTGGGGGGGCGCATCTGTCGATGGTTGTTGTTGTTTCAAGAATATAAATTTGAGGTTGTTGTAAAGCCGGGACGTCTGAATGCAAGTCCAGATCACCTGTCCTGAATTGAGATCAGTGAAGAACCAACAAATCTAGAGGAGGGACTCCCGGATGCCCAGTTATATGCTACGCACATTGCAGATGGCCACTTTGAAGATATAATCCACTTTTTAACTACGAGCACTATGCCACAGGGGTATTCTGTCCAGCAAGAAGGAATTGTTGATATGCACAGTAGATCTCACCATAATTGTAGACCACCTCTACAAGATGGGCAATGACGAAATATTTCTCAGATATGTACCAGAATTCAAGTGCGGATAGATCTTGGCCAAAGCACATGGAGGGGTTGCTGGTGGGCATTATGCGGGCCATGCCATAGCCCAGAAGATTCTTCATGCCAGATTATGGTGGCCCACTCTACATCAAGATTCGAAAAGTTATTGTCAGGCCTGTGATGTATGTCAACGAACGGGAAAACCATTGTGGAGGGATGAAATTCCCCTTCAGTCACAGATGACGCTATAGCCATTTGAGAAATGGGTGATCGACTTCGTTGGGCCTATTAAACCACGAGGAAAGATGGGCACGTGCTATATCATCACTATGATTGAATATTTGACCTGATGGGTAGAGGCGCAACCAGTTAAGGATTGCATGGCCGTGAGAGCAGCAAAATTCTTGTTCGAGAATGTAGTGACCAAGTTTGGCTACCCAAAAATTCTCATGAGTGATAGGGAAGCACATTTTCTGAATGAAACGATTAGTGCACTCACTGAGGAATTTTGGATATACCACCAACAGGGTATGCCCTACCATCCGCAAGAAAATGGGACTGTTGAGGCATTCAACAAAATTTTGGAGACTTCGTTGACTAAGGTCTGTGATGCGTGACAAAATGACTAGGAATTGCGCATCCCTACTGTGCTATGGGCATACCGAGCTATGGGCAAGAAGTTGATAGGTTAGACACCGTTTCGCATAGTCTATGGCAAGGAGGCCATTACGCCTATGGAATATATTGTGCCTAGTCTGTGGATCGTGGCAATCATAGGTATGGCAGACTATGGGGCATTGGAAGAGAGGCTCACACAACTAGAAGAATTGGAGGAGAAATTGTTTCTGGCTGGATTCCATCAGCAGGTACAAAAACAGTGCAAGAAAGCATGGCATGATCACCATATCAAGGCGCACACCTTCAAGGAAAATGGTCTAGTATTGCTTTATGACAGTAAGTTTGAAAAATTCCTAGGTAAACTCTGCATGCACTAGTTGGGACCCTATGTCGTCAAAGAAGTTACCGATGGGGGCATGGTTCAGCTGGCTAAACTCAATGGAGACCCCTTCCCAGGATGAGTTAATGGTAGTCGCCTAAAGCTCTACACGGGTGGGCCGACTACCTGATTAGCCATTCCGAGGATAGTCTCACCGCTCCAACTAGTTGAAACAGAGTGGGGAACGATAAAGCAACCTGGGGAATGGATGCGTGAGTACCATGGTGCGCTTACATTTGACAAAACACAAGGGTCACAGTTGCGCGAGAAGGATCACATGGATGCACTGATAAAAGGAATGTTGACCATTAATATCACTATTCATGACAAGGTGTATGAATTATCGCAAAAGGGAGCAGACGATGGACATTTAAGAGAAACAGTACGAGCCAAATATGGAATGAGCATCCACAAATTTTACGCGATAATTTTACGAGTTGGAATGGGTGGCAATCAGTGCATTTGAAATTTGCATGGCTTATAAATCATGAAGGGAAATCCATTAGGCAGCCTACACTTTTGAAACACAGATGGAGCTGTTCATTATCTCCACACAAGGTAGGCGCCCAAAGGTAGTGATCTGGCCAATGGAGAAGTAGGACTCTCTAAGGAGTATGGTGTTGATAGTTGCGGGCATCCCGCAGGCTATAACATCACCAGTAGGGGAAGTACCAGAAAAGAGGGAACATGAAGTAGAATTGGTCCATATGCTGTAGCCTCACCCAGGGGCAAGACGACACACTACAATAGAACAATTAAAGGATGGACAGACAACGACCATGGGTAGATATGTAGTTAATAAGCCATCTCTGATGTCCCTCGAAGATTGGGATTTTGTGGACAATAGCCATGGTCTTGAAAAATTGCAACATAAGCTATAGCAGACGGTGTGAAGAGAAGATACGAAGGTTGGAAGTGGTTGTGGTGGTACCAAGAGGTCCTGTATGCAGCTCCCACCACTCATGCTAAAATCCTATGAGGGGGTATTTTGGGTTAACTAGGCAGAGTAGAATGAGCATCATTGGTTGCGAGACGTGGAGAAAAATTGAAGCAGGAGTTGGACGAAACGTTACAGGAGAAAATGAAGGAGCAACAGGACATCGAGTGCCACTCAAAAGGAAGCGAACCGCAAAGGCAAGGCAAAGCATCTAGTTGTTATCGGCGAGTGACTCAGGACAAGTCACAATGATCGTGTTGGGGAACTGTTGGGTAGCGAAGGTTCCACGTAACGGTTTTGGGGAAGAAAGCCCAAAAAGTAGGATTAAATTATTGTAAAAACTCCGAAGTATGTGGAGCGCGAATTATACTAGGTTGAGTCAAAGGGTAGTCCACCTGAAAATAATGTAAAGAAATATAAATAGAGTTGGCTCGTGTAGGGATCATAGGCCAAGGAAGGGTATAAATAGAGCACGACTCTATGATGGAAAGGCAGTTCTTTTTGAAATATGAAATGTAATGGGTTTTTGGAAGAAAATAGTCTGAAAGCGTCTGTAAGTTTGAGTCGAAGGTTGGGCTAGTAAGTAGAGGCTCTACAGCTGTGTACGTAGAGGCCTAGAAAGTCCATAGCTATGTCGTCGGAACCCTACAGCTGAGTGCGCAGGGTAGATCTGGATGTATTGGTGAAGAATAATAATAAAGATAAGTTGGTTCTGTAATTTTGTTTTATCGTGCATCTGACTTAATGATTTACTTTTCTATATCTGTTTAAATACGAATGTGATGAATGTATGCAAATCTGGGTTCATTTTAAGTGTGTGAATGGTTAAACTTCTTAAAGGTTTGCTTAAAGACCTTGCTAAGAAAATAATATACGCTCCATTAATTAGATTAGATCAATAATCATCATGGTAATAGAAAGTGGAAGTTGCCTCGTGCCCAGATCTGCGCGATTGCAAGAGTAGCGCGAAGCAATAGAAGGGTGCATGAGTCCCCTAAACCACATCTCGACAGCCCAAGGGTGTGGAAACCTAGTTCCAACACCCTCCCATGGTACCTCAGTCTGCTCTCCACGGGTTGTTGCCGAAAATGCCGATAGCTGCGAGATTTTTTTAGCTAAATAACTCTGTCGAACCTGGGTCAAGCACATATAAGCCAACACCCACATAAACTGAATGAGAAAATCCATCTCATCAAAGCTATCAGGAAATGGCAAGGCTAGGCTAAAAATACTGTCACACCTAGAAAAACCCATGCCATGGTAGAGAAGAAACACATGCAATCCTATGCATTCCAAATCTAGCAAGGAAAATACACACTCAAGTTGATACCTTCAATGAAGTCTGATGTAGCTGCTTGATACTGCCTTTTCCTACTTGATATTTGCTTTCTCTTGCCTTCTTTGACTTTCTTGCTTGAATTCCAAAGTGCTCCAAGAAACTCTAAGTGTCCAAGGGTGAGAGAGAGAGAGAGAGAATAATGAGAAAGCTCCAAAACTCAACTCAAAAAAGGTTACAAACTGATCCTCAGAAGCCTTTTTATGAATCAAGCCTCTATTTTGTTAATTTTCCATTATTTTCCTTCATTTTCCTCCTCACATGCAACCTTTCACCTTTCACCTCCCTTTCCTCCTAATTTCCATTATTTTCATAAATAATATGCCAAAAAAGCCATTTTTCCTTTCCAACACCTTAGCCATTTCCTTTGCCAATTTCCTTAGCCATAAACAATGAAATGAACACCCCCTAGGATGTCTTTCCCAACATTCAGCTTGGAATAAGTGTCCCATCAACCGTGGTTATTGTTTTGAACTTTTATTACATGGAATTTTCACCAGGGTTGTTACACACTGGTGTAGAGTATATATGCCCTTTTGATGAATGATTTCAAGTAATTGAAACCATAAGGAATGGTTCCTTATGATCCCCTTCAAAGAGTCTAGTCCCACCTCGATCTGAGTACCATTTCCAACTTCCCATCACATGAAAACCAAAAGCCAATGAAAGTTTTTCATCATGCCACACCAAATAGTAGACATATTTTTCAAACTCTGAACTCCATTTCTAATCAAAGTAGCTAAAGGTTGTTCGTTCATGTACTTTTCTCTCACAATGGTGGACCAAAGGTTGGTACCAGTCATTTATCACCACATGATATTTATAATGACTCATTTGTTGAATGTCCCTGTATCTAAGTTTCACCAACCACCCTGCTCAATTTTCCTGGCCAATAATGGACATATTACCAAGTGGAACTTTCCCTTTTGCATGTTGCCAGACCACAACAACCTAACCATGATGGCATCTAAAATTTGCAAAATCTCCCTCAGAATCATGAAAAGCTTCATCCAATAGATTGATATGATTTGTAGTATTGATTTAAGAAATATCAGCCTACCCCCTTCGTAAGCCACATGTGTTTGCATTATGACAATTTTTTTTCCATTCTATAGATCATCCAGTCCCAATCTTTGTTACCGTCACAATTTGGATTTAGTTTGAACCCAAGGTATTCAAAACTGGACTCCATATTTCTACAAGGGACATCAAATAGGCTACAAATATGTCTAAGCTTTTCATACTCTATGTTCCCATAAATCCGAAAAGACTTATGTTCATTAGTAAGCCAGTTGTCATGCCAAAGGAAGAAATGATCTTATCTATGATAACCCATTTACTCGATTCTTTTGTTCCACCAAACAATAAGTCATCCAAAAAGAATAGATGCGAAACTGTGGAAAGTCTGGTAAATTTGAAGACAATTATCTCCCCACTGATCCTGATGTCCCTCACTTAAGACTCAGGCAGTCTAGGAAAGGAAGGAAAAGGACTGGAGAAAAGGCAGACCCTTGTTGCAAACCCCTGTGAGGGCATACCATTTATAATCACTACGAAAATAGTGTTTTTATACATGCCATAATCCAGTATGTGTTGCAGGGTGACATGCCCACTTTAATCAGCACTAGCTTTGGAAACACACAATCCACGCAATCTTAGGCCTCGGTCAGGTCCACTTTCAAGAGGTATGAATTTTTATTCTTGACTTTCATTGTGTGTAACATTTCTCAAGTGATAGATACAACATCATGGATCTTCCTTCCCTCCAGGAAAACCTACTGTTTCAGAGTAATAAACTTAGATAATGTCAGTTTGATTTTTCCTACAATAAGTTTAGAAATGATCCTATACATTGAGTTACAAAGGTAAATATGATGAAAATATGCAAAACTTCTGGTAGCATCCGATTTGGGAATCAATGCTAAGAATGTGGCATTGATGATCCCAGTAATGTATCCTTTTATTCGAGATTCCTCAGCCATGGAAAGAAGTTCCAGGTGCACAAGTTCCGAAAAACAATGGATAATATATATTCCCCAACCATGTGGGCCGGGTGTATTTTCCCTTGCAGAATATTTTATCACAACTAATAATTTTGTCTTAGTAATTGGTTTTCCCATATTGACATTGTCCTACTTTGAGAACATCTCAGTTACCTAGTTTATGAGCCCCAAATGAACCCCAGTATCATGATCTTGCTACCTGTAAAAACTGTTAAAAGAGTTGATACTACCCTCTCAATATCTTGTTGCATTGTGTAGTGGTGGCCTTCCCTATCCCAAATATGCTTAACAAAATTTATCATTTTCCTCATGTTTTCATATTTACACAAAAAACAGTCTCCCTATCTCCAGCATCCAACCATATAGCTCGACTTTTTATCCTCAAGTCCTCCTCCTATGATAAAAGGAAATTCCTTTTTTCTCTTGTGATAGATTTCAGAGAAGAAAAGAGGATCAGTAGGATCATTATACACAAGCACTAATTCTTCTATCTCAGTGAGTGCTTTGAAATCAACCTCTCTCTTTGATTTTCACCATGAGAAGACATATTTTCTCAATCCCTTCATATTTTCACAAATAAGTTTCATGTTGTTATGTGGAATTGGTATTAGCGGCCTCCTCCAAGCTTTAAGTACCACAGATTTTGAAATCCTTCATTTTCAGCAACTTGGGAGTGAATTTGAAGGGTGAATGATGCAAAAAAAGCACCTCCTTCCAATCAAGCACTATGGATTGGTGATCTAACAAGAAAGAGTGTATATTTTTTGCATACATGCCAAACAAAAATCCATGCATATTGGAGCTTATCAAAAACTTGTCCAAAGGTTTGGATATTCCCTTCAACCCAACTTTTTTGTTCCTCCATGTGGGAGCCAATGGGTGTGGAACCACATCATTGAGAGTGAAAGCTTCCAGCATGTCCTTGAAATACTCTATCATATTGTCCTCTCTGGATTTAACACCCCATATTTCCCCATGGCCCATGGATAAATTGAGATCGCCTACTAATCTAGCTATATATTGGTGGCCACCAACCTATTCCACCTAGACCCCCCCAACCAATTTCATCTATTTTCTTGTTCATTTTAGCATTTACTGTTTTTAGTAGTTTTATGGGTCCTGAACTTCCAGAGCAGTTTGGTCCCCCATAGCCATAGGTGATGAAACCTGTAGTATTCAGAAATACCTTTCCAACAAAGTATCGTACGTGCCAAACAGAGATAATATGACCAAGTTACGACCCCAGGAAGTTGGCTTCTCAACTAACCCAACGGGGTCCACAAACTCTTGGTGTTACATCTCTTGGGGTTAGGGTTTTGGTTGTTTAGGGTTTTCTCATGTTTTCCAATAATAAATAGGCCCTTGAGCCTCATTGTAACACATATCAGAGACATGTATCTACCACATCTCTTCTCAGAGATAAGCTACCATTGCCCGAGCTATCTTATTTGAATTCTGTTTGTAAGCATAGTTCAATATTTTTCTATTAATGAAATGAAGTGTTTTTCTGTTGCATCTCCGTGTTTATGATTATATCTATTAGTTTTCGCATTCCTATTTAAGTTTAGATAAGTGGTATCAGAGGGGTCTACTCTTTCTCTATTTTTCTTTGTATGTCCCCAACAAGGTGAGGGTATAAGGAGTTAGGGCCTGATCTGGTTGAACCATTGCAAGATCAGCCTTGAAAACCTAACAACCTCCCATGGTGGAAGAAAATAAAGACGAGGGGGTAGAGTTCCTTTCAAATTGTTGCTTGAGGAAGCCCTCGAGTGATAGAGGGACGTGATGATGGATAAATTTTATAGGATCCTTTGACGAGTACCCATAAGCGATGCATATTCATCTAGCAACCACTCTGGAGGTGAAATTCCTTTTAAGATACAAGTTAACTTCGATATTCCCATATTCGATGGCTTAATAGATGTAGAAACTGTAGATAAATGGTTAAATCTATAGGAATAATAATTTTCATTTCATGACTTTTCCAATCGGGAAAACATTACTTTTTCACTTCTCAAAGATGCCACACATGTCAAGGGCTAGTGGGAAACCTACTGTGAAAAAAAGGAGGAGAGTGAGCCCTCAGTTTTTCCAACCGCGCACACTGGGAATTATTTTGAGAAACCATCAAGGAACAATATTACCCTATCGGGAGCTATGAAGACAAATACATAAAGTGGACCACGATATGCTAGAGTTCACAAATAGTTTCCATACCATTCGTACGAAGTTGGGTATCAAGGATACTGTGCGACATTTGTTTCTCAACTACCATGGTTGTCTACAAAAGTACATCAAGGATGAGATGGAGTTCTTGGACATTTCCTCACTTGACATGGTGTATCTATATGTTGTCAAGATTGAGTAGAAGTTTAAATAGAAGAAGCGGGAATTTGGATCTGCAAATCCAAAGCAAGGAAAAGGCACCTCCAAAACACAAAAGAAAGGACGAATCCAAGGCAAGGCTACCTAGGATAGCCAACCAAAGCCACAAGAAAATAACAACACCACGAAGATGAAGAAGGACATGAGAAAATGGTGTGATTTTCATAAGAGCTCCACTCACAATACAAGTGAGTGTTGGGCCAACCAATTGCTAGTGGCCAAGCTGAAGGTTTCTGAACCAGAAGCAGGTTTCGACTTTGAATCAGAACCTGATAAGGGAAGTCACAAAGGGAAGCAGATGACTAATGTGGAGCCCAGTGCCACCGTGACCACCACCAAGATCCATAAGGTTGAGCCTAAATACCCAAAGGAGGGGGAACACCTCTTCCACTCATAGATGTGGGTGAAGGGTTCTTTGCTGCAGTTCATTGTTGACTTCAGGAACCAAAAGGACCTCATTTCAACAGAGTTCGTGAAGTAGCTAGGCCTAAAGACTACAACACATCCACAATCGTACACCATCGAGTGGCTTCACCAAGGATGAGATCTTCACATCAGCCAACAGTGCCACCTTCCCTAAAACATGAAGCCCTTCATGAATGAGGTATCGTGTGACATTACTACTCCTGAAGTTTGTGATGTATTTTTAGGGCAACCATACTTGTAGAAATGACATGATGTATATGAGTCTAGACCACACTCTATGATTATTGCTTTGGCTAATAAGTGTTGTAGTGTTTTCTTCTCAAAGATGTACGAAAATAACCCACTTAAGATTGTGGATGACAAAAAATCTCAACAATATAAATGGCTACTAAACATTGTAGATCTGCAATAGCTGTTAGAAGCAAAACTTGCCAAAATTCTGATATATGCCACAATCATAGTTAAACAACAAAAAAGAAATAGTAATAACTCCAATCGTCTAATGGAAACCAGATATACAAAGAATACTTTTAGTATAACACCTATGAAGGGAACAAATATATGTTTCTGGTCCCCATCTATGGGATGCATTCTTGGATATCCTCAAACATCTTTTGCGTGTGTAGAGTCTCTCTCCTCTATAATGTATAAACCGAACAAAAGCATGCTGTGCAACAATGAAAATAATCAGAGTTACAAAAATTAGTGCAGCGATGAAAATAATCAAAAGTGAATAGTGAATGGAAAACCCTTCTATTTATAACAAAATATTGAGTTATCCTTGAATAATGAGCAATAATAAAATATTATTAACCCCATTCTTGGAATAACCACTTAGAATATTTTATTATATTTTGTTAGGAGGGAAAAAGTATTTAAACTTTTATTTAGAAATAATAAATAAATAAATGATTTATTTATCATATCAAGGAATTTGAGGAAAGGATGGAGACTCTGCGGTTAAGATTTCATGAGGGTTTCAGATGAGGGTCTGGGCACTGCATGTTACTACAGATAGTTCATGACCTAGTTCTGGGTTAACACTAAAGACTATTAGCTGCTGGTTTTGTACTTCTACGGTTTCTACCTACTGTAACTGCCAGCAATCTGTCGGGCTTTTACAGGGTATTTTATCTACTGTTTTTGTTTTACCCTGCTGTTAAATTTCCGTCACCCGACTATTACCCCTATCTTTATCCCTGGTAGTTTGTTACCGTATTTTCTTTCTCCGTTACCTACATTCTCGAGGTTTCCTCCATTTCTAGGTGCAGCTATCAACGTGGATGACCTAGATGTCGTTGATTATTCGGATGTTCCGTTGGAAGGGGTTTCCATCTAGCAATCCATGTACCCCGCATCTGTAGGTATTTATAGCTCCGGATTCTCCGGAAATTTTCCTACATTCTCTTATGTGGAGCCATCACAGTCTCATGTTGTTGTTCTCCCGGATGAACCACCCTCATGGTCGTCACTCTCAACACCTTCGTCTTCCCCGCTACACTTGGGTTCGTTTCTGGGTGTCTAAGCCCTAACCCTGGTTTGGACCTCCCTATTCCTAAGGTGTCACCTCGACAGGTTGACCCATAGGCTGTGCCCACCGGTTCTATACCCTTGTCTGTCGGCATTCCTCACCCGACTTCTTTCTATCCATCTTTTGGCAGTTTCACCTTCGTTCCGCCACTCGTCGGTTCCTTACCTTCTATTGTTGGAGACCCAAACCCCTCCTTGTCAAACCCTAATCCCACCCCTGTATCCACGGGCCCATTTTTGGGTCGAGTACCGCATTAGTCTCATTATCAGGGGTCTAAAAAGAAGTATAGGTCCCATAAGTCCAAGGCGGACAATATTATCCTCAAATTGGAAGAAGACATTCAGTGGGGAGAAACGATGGACTTTGCAGACATAGTCTTGGTAGGGTGTATTAGAGGAATAAATTACATGGCTACTCGAATGAAAACCTAGGCATCAGAGGTTTGAGGCCACCATCTGATGGACATCCCTTTTGTATAGACTTTCATGAGGGGATGGTTTGCACTGAGATTTTCTCGAGCTAACCATACAAACTGGGTCTTGTCCTCCTATTGGAATTTTGAACATGCCCTAGTTCTATTGAAACGTTGGATGCCTCTTTTCGATCTGGAGACTGAGCAAATTGGTATTTGACTGGTATAGATTCGGCTCTCGGGTCTTCCCCTGCAATACTGGTATGAGGATATCTTTAGGTGGATTGGAAACGCTATCGGAACCTACATGGAATATGAAAAATCATACCAATACACAAGTATGATGGCATATGCCAGGATTCTTATCAATCTGGACACTCAGGGAGGCCTATAGGAGCACATTACTATTCAGTGGAGGAATACCTCTCGCAAGTAGATGATAGACTATGAAGGAATACCATACCAATGTCAAATATGCCACAAGGTGGGGCATTTTTTCAAGGATTGTCCTCTCAATCGCAAGAAAAAAGGTACAACCCAGGACATGGAGATGGAGCAACCCAGAGATAACCCTACTCTTCCTGACAAGGATATTGATTTGGTGAAGAATGACACGGTCGCAGAAGACATCCGAGGGGCACCAGATGAACCAGGCACTGACAAGGGTTCCAAAGTTACAAACCCTCCATCGTCTCCTCCACTAGTCAGCACCAGTCCAGCCAAGGAGGACATCACTCCACCAGGTATGTCCTCTACATCCTCCTCTATCTATACTCATCTATCTAGTATTTCTGCTGCTATTGCATCCCATTTAAACTATATGGCATCCCCTCCCCCCTCATCACCTCCTACCTCCACTACCCCTCTAGAGCGATCTTTTTTAGGTTCTCGGGGTATAACTCCTCCCTCCTCCCTTCATTGCACTCTTCCCCTCCCACCCCCTATCATTCCCCTCTATCACCCATCTTTTACTTCATCCTCCATCCCCTCGATACCCCTCCCCACTCTCTATGTATCCCCCTGATACTCTCGTCATTCCAGATCGAGGGATAGAGGGTGTGATGTGATTGGATTGGATTTGGAGGTTACCCTGGCTTCTCATAAGCCCACCAGGGGACGCCCATCTCATCTCACTAGATCCATGCACACAGTTGGAGAGGAGGTTACCCTTCGGCAACAACAAACCATATGTAGGGCCCTTAGAGCAAGGAATAGCCCTCTCCCACACCCTCCATGAAGTTTCTTTCCTTCAATTGTAGAGGGATTGCTAGCCCTCCCAAAAAACTAGCACTCAAGAGACTCCTTACTTTGAATCTAGTGGAAATTAGTTTTTTACAAGAAACCCTATGTTCGGCTGAAACCCTTATTTCCATCCTTAATACATGGATGCCGAATTGGACTTTCCATTCTTGGATGCGACTGGGAGATCAGGGGCCATTGCTATTGGTTTTGGTAACAAATCTTTAGATCTTAGAAATATCTGGGGAGGTAGGGGATATATTGGTGCAGACATATATGCCTCTTCATTGGATATAGAAGTCTGTATTATGAATGTATATGGACCTTGTATGGATAGGGAAAATTTCTGGAGAAGCCTATTAGACTCAGATATTCTACAGGCGGACAATATCATACTTGGAGGGGATTTAAATTTCTCCTTGGGGTACAGTGAATCCTGGGGTCACCTCGCTCAAGCTGATGGATTAACTGATACAATATCAACCTTGCTGGAGGAGAATTAGTAGGTGGACATCCCATTTGCCAAGATACAACATACATGGACAAATAATCATAGTGGGGATCATAGTTTGGCTAGGAGGCTGGATAGATATCTCATTAAAGAATCATTTTTAAATATACATCCTCGTATCAGAGAATGGGTTGGAACTGGAGGTATATCTGATCATCAACTTATATACATGGCACTGGAAGACATAAATCAGAGAACAAAAGGCCCATTAAAATTCAATGCCTCTTGGTCAAGGACCCATCATACATACAAATGGTCACTAAATTTTGGCAGTCCAATCCTATACCATAACACGAGGACCATAGTGGAGGATTCATCCAAAAACTAAAAGAACTGAAGGGGATCTGTAAAGTCTGGGCACATCAGAAGTGGAAGAGTGATGATAACACTCTATAGAAAGCAAAGTTAGCCATCACCACACATGAGGACTCTTCAAATGGCACTTTCATATCACCAAAATGTAAAGAACACTATACTTCCCTCATCACGAAGCGGTCCCAAATTCTAAAAGAAACGAAAGAGAGCTGGAGACTCAGGAGCAGGGCTATCTGGCTCACTGAAGCTCATGATAATACCAAGTTTTACCATAAATTTGCCAATGGTAGGGAAGCCATAAATGATATTTAGGAACTTCAAAATGATCAGGGACAATCAATGACATCAAAGAGGGATATGGCTAGTCTAGCCACTAAGAACTTTAAAAGCATATACAAGGCTCCTAGGGCTACAAATATTATGGAAATCATGCGGATTGTTGAACACTTTCCTAGATTTGTGGAATAGGAGGATGCAGAGGACCTGATAAAGGAAGTATCGAGGAAGAGGCTTAAGGAAACTATAAAATGGTTCAAGAAAGAGAAGAGCCCCGACCCGGATGGTTGGACAATTGAGTTCGATATTGCTTTCTTTGAAACCCTGGGGGATGACCTTCTCAAAATTGTGAAGGACTGCAGAAGGAGGGGAATAATATCATCTGCCATAAAATCCACCTTCATAACCCGTATCTCGAAATCTGACCATACTTCCTCCTTCAATGATTTTAGACCCATATCCCTCTGCAACTGTCTATATAAGATCATCGCCAAGATCATCGCAAATCACCTGAAGCCTATACTATCCAACCACATATCATCCGAATAGTTCACTTTCCTTCAGCACAGACATATACATGAGGCCATTGCCATGGCCTAGGAACTCATCCATTTAGTGTAGATGAGGAAACTGAAAGGCATGATTTTGAAGGTGGACCTATCCAAGGCTTTTGACAGAACAAATTGGCTCTATATTAGATTGTTGCTGACTCATCTTGGTTTTCCTTATGCATATATTAAATGGATTATGTGTTGTATCATGGATGTATATTATAGTGTTTTATTAAATGGGGAGGCCACCCCTTTTTCCTTTCAGAGAGAGGCCTTGGGAAGGGATTCCCATTCTCCCCTCTGCTTTTTCTACTAATCATCAAAGGATTAAGTAGAGCCATCATAACAGCTCAAAACAGGGGTCTTTTGGCTAGTATCAAGATCATTGAGAACTATATTCTTGCCCACCTTTTATTTGTTGATGACGTTCTCATTTTTTTAAATGGTAGCATTGGAGGCACCACGGTCCTACAAAACATTTTCAATCGTTTTCAGTAGACAATGGGGATGATTATAAATGATAGTAAGTCTACGCTTACAGCCTTTGGATGCACACAACATGAGATTGTGTTCACTGCTCAGTGCTTCCCTTCACATTATAGAATTTGGAGGATGGACTGAAATATCAGGGCTTCAGGCTTAAGCCTCATGGATACAAGATCGCGGACTAGACTTGGCTCATTGCAAAAGTGGAGAAGCGACTACATGTTTGGTACCATAAATATCTCTCCCGGGTGGGAAGATTAGTCCTTATAAAGGCTGTGATCAAAGCTACACCTATTTTTTGGATAACCCTTGCCTGGATGCCAAGGAATATACTGAGCAGACTTCAAAACTTATGTTCAATATTTCTATAGAAAGGCAACCAAGCAGGTAGGTTATTTGCCTGGGTAAAATGGGAGATGATAGAAAAGCCCAAGAAATGGGGCGGATGGAGAATTAAAAGACTAGACTTATTCTCCAAAGCTCTGGTGGCAAAGCTCAGCGGGCAACTTATCTGCAAATAGCCTCTAGACCCAGGTTTCACATAAAAAATATATCCGGCCTATGGATTTGATGGACTGGTTCAGACAGCAGCACAAAGTAAACAATAATACATCCAAAATATGGAAGGCAGTAATCAATTCTATTCCTCTCATTCGGGAAGGTATTACATGGAGAATCAAGGAGGCCAATGCAGTCCATATTGGCGCAGACCCATGGATAGGCTGTGGCAGTGCACACAGCTTGCCAACAGAGTTGTTATGGTACTTACATAGTAGGGATATCACTCACATCAAGCATATTGGAGACAGCAACAACTCTACCTTCATACAACAGGCCTGGAAAACTACAAAAGATCTGGACATTCCTTTACAATGGCACCAAAAATGGCATGACTACACGAAAGCTCTTACCCAGGCACATATTTAGCTAACAGAAGGGCCGGATGAGATTATATGGGAAATTGCCAAACATGGTACATACTCTCCCAAGGAGGGTTATCTAAGGTTGATGGAACCTTTCAAACCCCCGTATATTAACCCGACATGGAAATTACTCTGGAAGCTCAAAGCTGCCCCTCGAACCCATTTACTTATGTGGAATATCTTGTTTGACAAGATTCCCACGGGTCTTAATCTGATGAAAAGATCTTTCCATGGCCCTTTCTGGTGTCAACTATGCCATAATGATGAGAAGAGTACTGCACATCTCTTCCTTAACTGCCCATCACCAAGGATCATTGGAACACCATCATAGCTCACTATCCAAGCTTAAAAAATTGGCATGGTAGGAACATTATGGATGCCTAGAGCTTATGGTGTGAAAACCAAAATGGAAAATCAAGGAACATACCTCTTTGTATTTGCTGGTCACTATGGATTGCAAGAAATCAATCTATATTTAACCTCAAGATACCCCACTGGCCTACTATTATGATCAAAACTATTGCAGATTACGATCTCCTACCCAAAGAGGATTCCAATACCCCTCCCCGTATTATTAAGCCTGAAATCATTGACAAATCTATACCATGGGCATTTTTGATGGTTTTTCTCAGGAGGCGGGGAGTGGTGGAGGTGCCATTCTTTAATTGAATGAAACTCATTTTGTCAAAATACAAATGAGATTATGGAGGGGAGCAAACAATTATGCTGAACTATGCAATGTAAAACATCTCATTCATTTTGCATTAGAAAAGCATGGTAGACATCTTCAACTTTTTGGTGATTCCAAAATCGTTTGCAACTGGTTAAATAGGGCATCTCAATGCAATGCATATTCATTGAGCATATATTAGAAGAGGCACATAGATTGATATCTACTTTTGACTCATTTTCCTATCGCCACATTTACAGGGAGTGATATTCGGAGGCAGATTACCTTTTCAAAGAGGCAGCACTTAGACAGAGCGATGAGTGGCTAATATAGGAAGAGATTGATGAGACTTTCCACCAGCCCTATCACAGACCATTTGTGGAACTCCGAGACAATGGGCTATAAAACCTTTATTTTTCATAATTTGTATATATTATGTTATTTATATTTTCTGCGCTTGATGAACTACACAGGACATATGGTACCAATTTTGACACTTAGATTCTCTCTATGAGAAGAGACAAAATTCAAATTTTGATTTAGTTTCTCTCTACTAAGGACTGGCATAGGAACAATATGAACTATTATCATGACTCCCTGCGTGGAGATACATAATTGAACTTTTTTGTCTATTTTTGAACTCAATAGGCAACTCTGCCTCCATATGCATATGCTCTAGCATCTACAAAATGTAATTTCTTATATATTAATAGAAATTACGACTTTTTTCCAAGGGAAAAAATCATATCAAGGAATTGGTTAAGGAATAATAAATAAATAAGGATTTATTTAATTATTCCTAAGGGATTTAGTCAAATTTGACAAAGAATAATAATTAATTATTTTTAGATAAAAATAAGATAATGAATTATTTATCTGTTTATTTTTCATGATTGGGTCAAATATGACAAGGAATAATAATTGAACAATGGTTCAATTAATTATTCCTAGAAGAAAATCAAATGAATAGTGATATATTTAATTATTCTTCATGGGTTTAACTATAAATTACTTAACGAAGGTGGTTTGTTAAGTAATTTCTCACAATGAAAGACATTTTATTGTGATAAAATTGTCTTTACATGGTGTACTTCAATCCATATGGTAAATTAGGCTTGATGATCAGTTTTTTATTGATAATAGATTGCCCCCCAAATGTACGAGTGTTAAGAGCAAAACATATGACTGAAGTATGTTGTAAAGACACAATCACTAGACAACACAGGGGAGTTAGAGAGAGGGAGAGAGAGAGAGACCAATAAAGTTGAAGTGAAAGAGGATATGGACAGAGGGGGAAAGACTAATCCAAGTCTTCTTTTATGTTGTGGCACCAAACCTCAATGAGGTGGGGGAGGCATACCCATACCCGCCAAGATAACTTAGTACAAAAATAATGGTTCGCCCAGAAACATAAAACTGAGCAATGAAGTACATGCTGAATAGTAAATTACATGTTGGCATAACAGAGCCAAAAGAGAATACAATGTGCCCCATATACATAATTCACCTGGAAAAATGTGAGCCAGGAATGCAGGCAATAATATATGAGTACATGAGATATAATGACCCTTCCCTCAAAATATGGGTGGGAGGGAGGGTAAACCAACCGAAGAAGCCCTGCTGAATAGGGAAGGGATCTGCAAAACTGAATGGATCATCTGAAGGAGATGTTCATGCTATGAACACTACAATCAGTAGGAACCGAACCCATCAAATCTATGGAACTACATCTAAGGTTGTAGCATAATAAGAATACATCCAGGCATGTGGGGGTCTACCAAAAGGGCCACCCCCTCATGAGGTCTAAAACATCTCACACACACTCAAGAATCACTAGTACAATCTGTAGCATCACTAAACCATCAAGTGTAAAAACATGAAACAATCAATTCAAAGGGAAATAATGAGTCCCCTTGCTCGATCTAAGGCACCGAACAAGAATGGAAGCTGGAACCAAGGTACACCACTGTTTAAGCCATTCTTCTAGAATAAATTAGCTAATGTCGACAGATTAGGGCCCGTGATAGATGAGGCAATGAGGATCCTCAACTAAGGGACGAGGGAAAATAGTAATGTGAATGACGGACTGAAACTAGGGATAATGGGAAAAAGTGGTATTGAGGGACAAAAATATGACTTCCCTTGTCAGAGCATAAAGTGCATGGTTGATCTGGCAGCGACTAACTTAACTCCAGAGGGGATGGGGACAATATGACTGGAGGCCAAAATGAGCAACATACGATAAAAAATATGAAAATATGGATGGAATAATGTGACATGATATAATGGGACATGAGATAGACTCAATGGATGCAAGTGTGACTCATCACGGATGCTCTAAACAAGGGTGACTCGATGATGTTGCCACACAGAATAAGCCCAGTGGGGACCATCAAAACATGAGTAAATTATGGTTACTCATGAAAAATATCAACACATGGTGCAACAAGTATTAAGAGGATGTGGACCTCAAAGTACAACTATCACTCTATGGATAAATTTAAATTTGAGAGGTGACGAAGTGACCCTTCTTGGAAAAATGACTTCCTAGTGAAGTGTCAAATCATCTAAAATTGAGGAAGACCCATCATAGAACTTGATGAGAGATTTCCAGTGGTGCTGATAGTTTGTCAAAATTAGCTACGGTTTGTTCACAATGTGCAATAGAAAAACTGTTGGTTTTCCTATAAAAGGGTGTTTTCCATCCAATTTAAGAGGAGGAGAAGGACCTGAATCTTGTGGAGATCATAGCGAAAAAACCAACCATAAGAATTAGGATCTACAACTTTCAGGCAAGTGGCCTTACTTATCTAAATATGGCCTTAATGATTCTTGGATGATGGTTCTTGGTGAATAATTAAGGGAAGAGGAAAATGAGAATGAACTACTAGAGGAGGTCTAGAATCATTCTCACCCACAAAGTCAAACATGGGGACTATGTGGACATAGAGTAGAATATTTGAAGATATGGTATCAAACATCTATGATATACGATGTGTGTATGGCTCGCCAAAGAGGTTGGTAGGACAAACTATCCAAAGAATGGGAGGATAAATGACCATACCTAGATTCGGTGGGTTCTAGGTTGAGACTTAATTCAGAAGATGGCTAGGGAAAAATCGTCATGCCCCCAAGCATGGGATATTTCCTGCAAGCATATGTGATGGAGGGGACTGATCTAGTATGAAAAGGTGGGAATGATTCCCCCTAGAAGGAATCGTTTTTGGAGTGTCCTTGTGTTTTGAGTGCTCGAAAAAGGGATTCAAGCATCTCGGCCCAACTTGGCACGAGATCCTCCAAAGGACGATAAGGATATGTAGGGGCTTATGTGCCCCCCATTATGCCGTGGGCATACTGGATGTATTTAGAGTGGTGGAATACAAACAATTATATGCTTTATGTGATACATAATATGATTATGCATTTCTATATGATGATGAGGGTTCACCATGTGTTTTGTTTATGGTTGTCTTATGTGGTATCCATTTGATACATTCTAATCTATAATGTTATTTGTGATGGTATTTACATAGTTATTTTGGGCTCTAGTAACATGATTGAACGTGACGGTTTCAAATTCACGTACCAACATCTTAAATTGTAGATATTTTCTAAATAGGACTTGGTTATGCACATGATAGACACCACTCAATTGCATGACAAGTAGCAAGGAATCTATATGAACATGAAGATGAAGGACGCGATGTGCAAGGGAATCAACTAACAAACCTATCACTGCATCATATTCAGCCTGATTAGTGGTGGTAGATCCAATGCATACACCGTTCGAAAGGAGTAACATATGCAAGGGGGTAAAAATGGCCCGGGCTACTGAGACTAGATTCCTAGAGAAGTGACTTGCACCATCGACATGACTGATATACATTGTTGATGATGGATCCATTTGAAAGGTGCCAAAGATAGTGGATGAGATGATGTAATCTACCTGACTTCATGATAGAAATAAAGCTACACAAATCAAAGGGATATGTTATGAGAAAAAAAAATTTAGGTAGAGCACATTGGGAGAATTAGGAAGGAAATGGCCTTCAGAATCCTCCAAAATATGCCCCCTTGCCTAAGTGTGGAAGGAGGAATACTGACTGCATGATGCAACACCATTACCTAGTGCATCAACCTGAGAAATAAGGTTCACATATGCATCATCTGGAATGGTAGACGACGAGATGGTATATGGAGGATCTACGGATGTTGAGACCTAGGATTCTGTCAAAAGAGGTTTGATAGAAGTGTGTGCAGAAACCTCAGAAAGTTTTTCTGTGAGGAACTCAAGGATGATGACAGGTAAAGGATATGGCTTGTGGTGTCTATCATCTCGACATTGTGGGGAGGGATCATGATGGTGGGACCAGAGTCCCCCTATTCTAGATTACTAGGGGTACCAAAATCCATGGGTAGAGGAGTAGGGGTTCTGCTATGAGTGGCCTCATGTTCACGAAGCGCCTCAAGGAAATCATGGAATTCATCAAGGCGAGGAAAAAAATGGGAATAGTGACCATGACTTTCACACACATCACACGCGTGATTTGTGAGCAACGTTCAAAGTTTCTTGGGTGGACCCAAAAAGATAACATGTACTTCAGGGATATTTGACTCCAAGAACATTTCATGAATCAAAGGTTTGAGATGAGAAAGCTCGGGAAAATTATTGGTTCTTTCCTCTTATATTTCCCCCCCGTCCTTAGGTTCTTTCCTCTTAGATTCCCCCCCTGTCCAGATGCTTTTGCAATAGAAGTGGGTTCCTCTTTAGGTTGTGATGGAACTGAAGCAGCAGCAGGGGCCATAGGGACCGGTTGAACTGGGGTCAAAGCATTATAAGGTCTTAGCTAACTAGGAAAAATTATTGCAGGGGGATCGATGTACCATAATGGGATATCCAAAGTCATGTTAGGAAGGACCAATGAATTCATGGTAGGGAAAAAAAATACTCCCAGAGGGGGCAATAAGAAAGGTATTTGTCTTGCAAGGTAATGTCCCAGCCGAATAGCTCCTATATGGTTGAGACATGGAGGAACAATTCCTAGCATAAATATAAGAGAGGCACCTAAAACTAGAGGAGGTCCTTAGAGGGTGGATCCAGAGGGCTCAGCTAGGATGGAAATATCAGGGTTCTGAGGAGATGCCTGTTTATCATATGTACCAGACTGCTTGAGAGTATCCCATGACACTTGTAACATGAAAACACTCATAGAGTTAGGCTCTGAGATGGGTGGGGGAGGACCAAGGAAAGAACCCAACAATGAGGAATGTTTATATACTTCAAGTGAGACACTAATGAGAGGAGATGAGGACTTCTTATCTGAGATTGACGAGATAATGGACTCGGGGGAGGTCACATATGCTTTCTCATAGTAAGTAACCTGATTGATGGTAACGATCTTCGCTTCATGGGAGAAGAACATCTTGCGGAAAAAGGAAGATGCGATGACAGACATGGTGTATGTGTAACTACAACCTAAGAGAATGTTATAATCCAAAGGAGCATCAATAAACTCAATGTCTACATGAAACATCTTTCCCGCAAGTGTCACTGGAAAGTTGCGGTACATGGTAAGGTGCTGGGAGGAGTGTCTATCCCAAGCACATAAAGTGATGGTGGATGGGGACAACTCTGGTGACTTAATTTGTTTCCAAAAGGCAATGAACATCAGACATGTGGATGCACCTTTGTCGGTAATGCATCAGGAGATGATGGCATTACAAACTCAAACTAGTATCTAGAAAGCAATGGATGAAGGAAATGGGGGATGCTCTGATGTATCGACTAGGAAGACAATCAAATGATCATCAGAAGGATCAACTGTGCCTAGAGAAGTTAGTAGAGATTTCTTTTGAGATGGGCATAAATGGAGTACTTCCAATGTCGACATGGAAGCAAGTGATAGTACCAAGTCGTCTACTATATTGTATGTATGGGTAGCTCGATTGGAAACCACGTTAAGACATAATGGTCCCTTTAGGATCTTGGGAATGGCCTCAACTTTAGGTTGAGGGGTCTGTACCGGACCATTTGGTGTTATAAGAGACTTT
Organism: Pinus taeda; assembly: GCA_000404065.3. Taxonomy (NCBI): domain Eukaryota; kingdom Viridiplantae; phylum Streptophyta; class Pinopsida; order Pinales; family Pinaceae; genus Pinus; species Pinus taeda. Next base: position 48,265 of record APFE030121271.1, read on the forward strand.
GGTTTTGGACTCAGTGGTGGACGAAGTTGATGGCTTGTCATATTGATGCGACTGAGTTTACAGGTTGATATCAGAGGGATTAACCTCATCAGAACTCATCATAAGGATCTGGTAGTCACCAGGACTAGAAGGTTGGGGGGATGGGCTACCTAACCTGGTTGAGGTCAAGCAACGATAAATCCTTAGTGAGGGAAAGGATTTGCAAGAATTTCTTATTGAAATGACACAAGATTCTAAGGCGATTGTTGGCGCATCTAGGGTAAGAGAGGATACTCATGTGTATAATGGCCATGTACACCACACATGCATAAGGCTTGTTCGTATGAATAGCCTTTTTCTTCTTGGGATGAATTCCCTGTTGTTGGTTGTTGGTGTTAGACTGATTCTCCTAGGGTTCACTAGGTTGATTACCTTGATTACCCTGGTTACCCTTGTTACATTTCCCCTTATTTGTTTTCTTCAAATTTTGGGTATTCTGTGGGGGCGATGGCTACTACTGGTGAGGATGCATGGGAGGCTATGATGATAATGCTTGAGGGGCTAGAGTGCTTGGTTGTTCATAAGGAGGAACAATAGTTTAGTAGACATGTTGGGGCCCTGAAAACATGTTGCTAGTAGGAGGGGCACAAGTGTTAGAGGAACTGGTGCCCCCCTGCAAATAGCCATAAATTTGCTTAGTATATGGTGAAGGGTGTGAAAGGGTTCTAATGATACCATCAATGGTGTGAGATGCCCCCAATGCATTAACACTTCCAAGATGAGGGAGGTCTGGAATGATGGTATAGACATAACCAGATTTCTCATAAATCAGGTCATATCTTGGAGTGGTTTGGAGAGCTTCTTCCTTGGCCTGAGGAAAATGGGACATGACATCTTTTCTAATGGGAAATAAAAGGATCCTAAGTAACCAATGTAGATAGACAAGATCTTCGAAGGGTGGCACATAACATGTGCTCCTCCTTCGATGCCACTCTTGAACATGGTCGGAAAGGCGAGTAGTAGAGGACAGACAGAATGAGGTCAACAACTCCATACCAATGTAGTACAGGAGAGGTAACTAGAAATATGAGAGGAATGCTTTAGCAAGCATCATGAAAATAGAATGAGATGCAACAGGTTGGTCTACATACCATTTTGCAACGTCTCCAATGAGTGTGCGTTGGAATAGCTGAAGGCGAATGGAGTCATTGGTAATGGAGCTAGACGAACACCACATGTGGAAGCATCAAACATGGTTGGTTTGATCCTCTCCATCATTACCCTCAAAATTTGGCATGTACGAGGGAAGTTGAGTCGGCATAGAAGGCCAACTAATGTCATGGTGTATGGGGTCATTTATGAATTGGTTAAAATCCGATAGACTTAACCTTGCCATAAAAGGGAGCATAGACGTTGTTGGAACAGTTCCTTACGATGCTCCGCTTGATGTGACAACTGAGATAAAAATGGAGCCAACACCAAGTTCGGTTCCTGCACTAGCTGTGGGTCTAGACATGGTGATGATATGCTATGAAAGTGATTCACAATTAGATGAGAAATCAGATAAACCAGGAGAAGAGTCAGTATGGGGACTTGAAGGGCTATGAACTCAAACCTGATGGGGAGGGGTAATGTGCCCAAGCGGACACTGGTGGTGAAGGCTAATAGCCTCTATGACAAACGCGTTGGTGGCGCAATGGTGGAATGAAACATGCGACACATAAATGGTGAAGGGAGATAAAAAATATTTCTTTGTGTTGATGAGGGGACACAAATTTATTATGTTAAGTCTTGGCCTGGTGATGTAAACCAAGATCCCTTTTCTTAATGTGTTCTTGTGTGTGCAAGTGTATTTATTGATTAAGTTGAGATCATTTTGTAAAAAAAGAAAAAATCTTACTGAAAATAAACTGAAATTAACAACAGGAAATGAATAGCACAACAATTAACTAATCCTACCCAAACTGGGTTTGCAAACACTGTGTTGGTTTGTGGATAAATCGACGGAAAATACACTAAAAAGGTCAAGAGATATAATTTTCGGTGTGATTGGGATCAAGTGACACTAGGCTACTGGAAAGTGGTGCAGCAACAACAAAAAACCAGAGGGGAAGATCGTTGCAAAAATATGGGGAGATGGGTGAAACACCTAGGGAAACTGATGGGACCATAAGGCCAATGACTAAACAAGTTGTAATATGCAACTATGGATGGCGACAACCTATCTTTATAGCTATGAAACAAAAGGGTACAAATCTGGTAAATATGGCTGAAAGCACTGCAGGAACTCATACTACTCACTCAGCTAAACTCCTCCTATATAAGTGGAAGAATGTTGAAAGCCCTAGGGGGGCCAAATTACACTTAGACGAGTCAATAAAAGTGAAACAAGGCCTAAGTAGGATGATACAAGGTCAAACAACCCAACAGATAGCTCTCTGAAAAACCTAGAAGCAAAACTAAGAAAAACCTGGAAACCCAAAAATCACAAGTACTGGCCTGTTTTTCAGGTGGGATCATACTTTTTGGGCTGATAAGTGCACTCTAACCTCCATATCACACTTTTTGGGCTAAAAAGTGTGATTTCTTCTCTGTGGATCTCGGCTAGCAAATCTCAGGAAATACTATTTCCTTTGTTGCCGCTCGTTCCCATGACCTGCGGAAAAGACCAAAAATCTTACAGAAGTCAGAAATTTAACAGATCTAGGGTTAAAAAGTTAGGAAACATTAAGAGACTTTAAAAATGAAGAAACCCTAAGCTGAAAACTAAAGATCACCCAGGTTTCGGTATCTAATGTATAAAACCAGTGGAGTCACCAATTTTGTGATTGGTAATAATAAGAAAATCCCCAGCAGAGTCGTCAATTTTGTTGTAGTGTTTTCTTCTCAAAGATGTATGAAAAGAACCCACTTAAGATTGTGGATGAAAAACAAACTCAACAAGATAAATGACTGCTAAACTTTGTAGATCTGCAACAACTGATAGAAATAAAACTTGCCAAAATTCTGATATATGCCACAATCATAGTTAAACAACAAAAAGAAATGGTAATAACTCCAATCGTCCAATGGAAACCAGATATACAAAGAATAGTTTTATTATAACACCCATGAAGGGAAAAAATATATGCTATCAGTCCCCCTCTATGGGATGGATTCTTGGCTATCCTCAAACATCTTCAGCTTGTGTAGAGTCTCTCTCCTCTATAATTTATAAACCCAACAAAAGTATGGTGTGTGACAATGAAAATAATCAGAGATACAACAATGAGTGCAACAATGAAAATAATCAAAAGTGAATAATGAGTGAAAAAACCTATTTATAACAAAATATTGAGTTATCCTCGAATAATGAGCAATAATAAAACATTATTAACCTCATTCTTGGAATAACCACTTGGAATATTTTTTTATATTTGGTTAGAAGAGAAAAAGTATTTAAACTTTTATTTAGAAATAATAAATAAATAAATGATTTATTTATCATCTCAAGGAATTGGTTAAGGAATAACAAATAAATAAGTATTATTTAATTATTCCTAAGGGATTTAGTCAAATTTGGCACAGAATAATAATTAATTAGTGATTAATTAATTATTCTTCGAGAAAAATAAGATAATTAATGATTTATCTATTATTTTTCATGATTGGGTCAAAAATGACAAGGAATAGTAATTTAACAATGGTTTAATTAATTATTCCTAGAATAAAATCAAATAAATAGTGATTTATTTAATTATTCTTCATGGGTTTAACTATATATTACTTAACAAAGGTCGTTTATTAAGTAATTTCTCACAATGAAAGAAATTTTACTATGGTAAAATTGGCTTCACATGGTGTACTTCGATCCATCTAGTAAATTGGGTTAGATGACCAATTTTTTGTTGATAACAATAAGTTATACAACGTACTAGAGGTAGCCCCGCCTAGCACCATCTCTTTGATCATTGCAAGGCAATGCAGTAAGATCATTTCCCAGACCACGAAATTTGTTTTCCTTTGCACTGTCAGGTCAAGCACTCCATCGATCTGACCTCAAGTGCATCAGTGCCCAATGGACTGATCTATCGATGCTCTTTTCTGGAGAATGATGAGATCAAGAGGCAGATTTGAGAACTATTGCAGAAAGAGCACATTAGGCCAAGCTCATCACCTTGTGGGAGCCTGATTATATTGGTACAAAAGAAGGAAGGGTCCTGGAGGTCTTGTATTGACTATCGGGCACTAAACAAGATTACTGTATGGAATAGGTAGCCAATTACATGGATTGATGACCTTCTGGACCAGCTCAAAGGGTCCAAATATTTCAACAAGATTTACTTGAAGTTAGGTTAGCACCAGGTGCCTATCGAACCTTCCGATTTGTAGAATATTGCCTTCAAATCCAAGGAGGGCCTTTTCGAATGGTTTTTCATGCCGTTTGGATTGACAAAAGCCCCTACAACCTTCATGAGACTGATGGAAGACATCTTGCAACCCTTCACCAATGCATTCATGGTGGTTTATTTAGATGACATCTTTATCTTCCATCAAAGTTGGGAAGATCACCTCCACCATATTCGATAGGTCCTTCAAACCTTATGACAACTAAATATGTGTACTAACTTTGAGAAATGCACCTTTTTCCTAACCGAGGTTCAATACTAGGGATACATCATTGATGAGAAGGGTGTACATGTGGACCCATCCAAAATACAAGTCATTCTAGATTGGCTAGCCCCAACCACTCTAACAGAGCTTCGCATCTTTTTGGGTCTTGCCAATTTGTACCGTATGTTCATGTTGGGGTTCTATCATATCACTTGGCCATTAAGTTAAGTCACTAAAGGAAGAGAGAAAGCAAAGTATTTTTGGTTGGAAAACCAAAAAAAAGAGTTCTCTGAATTGAAGAATCACATATGTTCTGCACCAACGCTCACATTACCAACCCTACAACACCCATTTGAGATTGAGACAGAAGCCTCTGAGTATGCTATTGGTGCGGTTCTTACTCAACATGGGAATCCATTGGTTTACTACAATGAGACACTTTCAAACACAATCTGAAAGTACCCCACTTACGACAAAGAAATGTATTCCGTTGTGCAAGCCTTTTGTCAATGGAAGCATTACATTCTAGGGAAGGAAATGGTCATCCACATAGACCACCAACCTCTAGAGTTCTTACAAACATAAGGGAACTTGTAGAATGATCACCATCAGAAATGGTCCACCTATATACAACAGTTCCATTTGAACATTAAGTATAAGAAGGGAAACTCCAATAATGTCATTCATTTCCTCATCCAACTAGAAATCATTGTGTTGATCATTTTTCTCGACTCCTGTGGGCACATGAGATTAGGATGACCACATCTTTAAAAGAGCGATCCAAAATGCAGAAACATATACTAGACACTCCTTGAAGGGAAGAAAGCTCCAAATTTTCACCCTTAGGATGCACTGTTATGCGACCTGGGACACATCTATGTTCCTTCAAGTGAGCATGCCAAGATGGTTTGGGAGGTGCACTATAGTCTCTTTGGTGGACATTTCAGAGTAGAGAAAAAAATGGCGATATTGAATAAGTATTTTTACTAGATGAAACTCCATTAGGATGTTGGGAAGTACATTAGATCGTACACCGCCTGTGCCATTTCCAAACCAACAATCAAGAAGCAAGGCCTGTATACTCTTCTATCTACTCCTAGTCGGCCTTGGGAATCTATCTCCATGGATTACATGTTAGGCCTTCCTTCTAATACGCACATCAATGATTGTGTTTTCATGGTCATCGATAGATTCTCTAAGATGGTCATCATGAATTCTTGCAAGAAGAGTATCATAGCAAAGGCCACTACTAAGCTCTTCTTTGAGCGAGTGTGGGTATACTTTGGGATCCCATGGTCCATTGTCTTAGATCAGGAAAACAAATTATTGAGTGCATTTTGTTCAAGTCTCTGGTCGATGCTATATACAAAAATTACTAAGTCCGCACTTTCCATCCCCAAACTGATGGCCAAACAGAGGTTGTCAACATGATGATCGTACACATTTTATGCATGTACAACGCGAAGCATCCACGTAAGTGGGATGAAAATATCCCCTATGTCCAAAACAGTTACAATAGAGTTCTCCACAGCTCAACAGGCCACAATGCATTTCAGGTAGGATTATGATTTTAGCCATTATTCCCCATTGATGTTACCATACCATTTGCAGCCACTCAGGTAGATTTAGCTCACATTTAGTCTGAAGCTGAAAGGGCTAACAGCTTCATTGAGCATATTCAACACATCCACCAACAGGTCCATGTTATATTGGACAAATCCGATGCTAAGTACAAGCAATGCCATGATCAACATCTAGTGTCACAAAAGTTCCAAGTGGGCAACAAAGTTTGGCTACATTTGTAGAAGGAGCTCCTTGTTGGACCCCACTATAAACTTCACCCACTCATATATGGGCCATACACCATCACCAAGGTCATTGGTGACAACGCCATCGAGCGTATCATAACACCGTTCCTTGGTCTGCACCCAGTGTTCAATGTAGATCACCATTGACCATACTTCCCAGCATTGTTGGACACGTCTCACAATGCAGAACAACGCACACCGACAAAGTTGGACCCAGACTGCATGGAACTTCCCACAACTGATCAGATCATTGACACACATATCAAGAACACTCTTGAACAAAGGATACAATTATACCAAGTTGTCAAAGCAGGCTAACTCCTTGACAAGGGCAAGTGGTTCAGCACAGATCAAGTTCAACAGAAATTTCCTCACCTCATGGAGGCTTTGCACACAATGGGGACCATTTATTCCTAAAGGGGGAGGAATGATCCAAGTGGATATTCATGTCTACCCACCTATTGCACGTAGACCCCCTAGTTTGTTTCATCTATTTCCTTGTTCATTTAAGCATTTATTATTTTTATCAGTTTTTCGAGTCCTGAACTTCGGAGAAGTTTTGACTCCCTAAACAACATTTTTTTGGGGTCTAGGGTAGGTCCATGGCCATACATAGGGGCCTATGGAAAAATTTTTTGTGTTCAATGAGACCTTTCCAACAATCTATCGTACTTGCCAAAAGGAGATAATATGACAAATTTACAACTCCGTGAAGTTAGCTGCCAAACTAACCCCAACGAGGCCCACAAATTCTTGGTGTTACATCTCCTGGGGTTATCGTTTTGGTTGTTTAAAGTTTTCTCATGTTTTCCAATAATAAATAGACCCTTGAGCCTCATTATAACATAGTTTAGAGGAATGTAGCCGCCACATCTCTTCTCAGAGATAAGATACAATCACCCGAGCTATCTTATTTCCATTATGTTTGTAAGCATAGTTTAGTATTTTTCTATTAATGAAATGAAGTGTTTTTCTGCCACATCTTTGTGTTTATGACTATATATGGAAGTGCTTACATTCCTGTTTAAGTTTGGGCCACCTATGATTATTAATGAACACAAACCCAATAGACTTGACCCTGATACCCGATCCAAAAATAGCCTTTTATCAACGAAAGGTGCGTATGCATTGATAAACACAATAAAAAATTTGAACCAGGAAAATGTGTTGTTAATATAATAACTGCATAGGAAACATATGCACTACATTCAATTTTTTTGGGGTTCCACATCACCCCCAGCCCACCAGAGTGTCGAATTGCATCAGTGGTGTAGACACATCAATATGGGCATATTGACAGTAGCACGTCCCATGTCCTTTCATGGGGGGCCATTGTTTCCTATATGGGGATGAGAGATGGTTTTTGAATCCCAATAACCCCTCTCATGGAGTTAATTTTTTGGGTCACTCCCAAACCCTTAACATTCATTAACAACAAGATTAAGGTGGACCATGAGTCTCGATAAAAATTCTTGTAAGCACTCGTAAACCACCAATTTAGAAAATTTGATTGATTAGGTGAATAGGGGGGGAATGCTGGTATGAGGCCTCCTATATGCATCAATCCTATAAGATCCTTCACCAGGGGGCATTATCTCCTCTATGGGCAAAGAACATGCTAGTACATTTTTATATTTAGGTGCATGCTTCTTTCTGTGGATGAAATTTCTTCTAGATGTAAGACTCAGAGGATCTTTAATATCATGGAAAAAGGAACGCTTAATAGAAAAAGGTTCCAGACACTGAGAGGCATACAAAATTGCCTCCAATTCCCTGTCTAGAGTAAAATTTTGATGATCAATTAAAGGTTCAACTTAGGAAGTAAGTTCGTTGATTAAAATTCCAATCAATTCAACAAGTAAGTTCATATTATGTAATTTTCTCAGCTTGAATGTCATACTCCTCAATTTGAATTCTTATTTTAGATTGTTGGCAATTTCTAATTGATTTGGCTTCACAATTGTAGCTATAAATGTTGATGGCTTCACAACACGAGGCATTATATTTACGATACAGCAGGGCCTGGTAGTCAACAAGTAGTAGCCCTAAGAGTAGATAGTGATCTCTCTTCCTTCTACAACTATGCCTTTCTTGGTCACTATGAAACATTGTACACTCATAGTCTCCGTCAATTCTACAGAAACTGTGGAATAGGAAATGTTGACTTCATATTTGGAAACTCAACAACAATCTTTGATAATTGTCTTATTCTCGTGCTCCCTCGTCAACAAAATGTAAGTCAAGGATCATCAGATACTACTACTGTACAGGGCTGAATAGATCCAACTCAGCCCACAAAGTTAGTTTGAATGTTATTTTCAGTCATTTGCAATTTATCACTGTAGTAATGATGCCCATTGTTGTATTAATTGTGGTTATGTCTTTTCTATATATGTCTAGGTAACCTTTTGTTTTAATAAAGTACCATCATAGATACATCTTAAGTATAGATCTAATATGAGCTAAGAGGTATCAAATTTCTTCTTGTGAAAACTTTTTTAGAGTCCAAAATCCAATGTGTTATTTTTTCATTGTTTAAATTGTAATTTTGAATGCTAAATAAAGTATATATAGGGCCATATAAATGTTTTAACCATAAAAACTTATTTCTTTCATGATATATCTATATATATATAATATATCTATAATATAATAATAATAATTTTTTTTAAATGTATATATAAATATACGTAATTTAACATTAAAATATTTACATCACATGTAACCATGAGACATTTAAAATCACGCAAATAAAATAGTTTTTTTATTATTAAATATTTCTAAGTAATATGTCAATATTAGTATCTTATAAAATAATTTTATTGATAACCTACCATTGAATATTATAATTATTTAATATATAACATTAAAATGTTTTATTTTAAACAATTGTTTCTATATATATATATATGAAGTTGATATCAACATAAATTAGTTAACATAGATCTTCAAATACTTTATCTAAAGCTCTCGTTGAATTTTTTTTGAAAAGTATAAAATTTAAGCATCTTACTGGTACACCTTTTTACTTCTATTGATTTTTTTATTATAGCCGACATTATTTCTTTATTTAAGACATAATTTTTATTTTAGAAGGAATGACGGACTGACAAACTTACACAAACATCCCCTCATACTAGGTTAAAGAATGAGTGTCTCCACTCAATAAACCTATTTTTTTAAATGCTATTTTGATAAAAAAGTATTAAAAAAATATAATATTTTGGATCTTCATACACAAGTTTTTGATGGTTGATTTTAAAAATTTATCTTTTTATATAATAAAAAAACACATTTATATAAAAGAATAATTTCTTAAATGCTTATTTATATTGAATTAATATTTAATAATTAATAATAATAATATAATATTTAATTATAATAAATAATTATTTAATTTATTTAATTTATTTAACTTTCTTGTCCATTAATAAAATGTACAGTGCATCATACTAATTGGTTGGAAAGATAAAATATAAATTACTTTTGTTTGTAATAAAAGTAGTGTTAAAACTAGTTTACATGTTGGGTGGCTTTTTTTATTTATAGTCCAATAAATATGGAAGTTGTTACTCTTTCACGGTTAATGCAAGTGAGGTTAATGCAGGGTAGGCTTGTGTCTTGGTTCAATGGAGAATAAATGTTATTTAAAAATAATGTAGGTTGAATATATTTTATAGGTGTAGTTTAATTTACAGAGAAAATGATTTTTTTTTTAATTAATTTTAATGAAAATTGGTTAGAGATTTTTAAAAATCTGAATTTAAGTTGTTGAGTGACTTAGGGGTGTTGAATCTATTTATACATTCAAAAATGTATTTTAAACAAAAAAAAATCACATTCTTTCTCTAAAATTGTGTTGCCAAATTCTAATGAAAAGAAAACTATTTCGTGTATAAGTTACACTACGCCTATTTTATATAATAATTTAACAAAGTTAGAGATGTGTAAAGTAAAGGGATAAGATGATAAGTTTTATTATTGTTAATAATATGATAAGTATGATTATAGTGAAGTGATAAGATGATAAATTTTATTTTTGTTAATAATATCAATAGTTTTATTAGTCCCAGATAGAACTCTAGCAGTGGATCTGATGACAAAACCACACTATTTTAGTTTACTTCACATTTGGTTTGTATTAAAATTAAAAATAACCATTTTTCCTTAGTTTACTTTGCATCTTTGATCTCCCATTAGTAAGGTGCCTTGAAGAATAGGAAATCAACCACTTGAACTAACCCTCAAGACTCACTAAAACTTTTATTTAATAATACATATGGAGTTTAATTATTTAATTTTCTAAATTAAATTTAAGTTTAATAATAACTAATATTTTAATTTTCTTATTTTTCAATTTCAAATACAATATAATTATTATATTATCTAGGTTCTATATATAAAAAAAATGTAATATAAAATAGTTTAATACATGTATTTTTATCAATAGTATTATTCTCTTTTTAAAATTGTACACTTGCGTTCTCTAGCCCCATGGTTGTTAGATGTTATATTTGTTCCCATTTCATCTTAATTTTTAATTGGACTCCAGAAAATTCACAATGGAGGTTGAGTTTGATGGTAGCCTTCATTTCCTTGTTTTTCTACTATCTAGAATGGAAGATGGTTCCTTGCCTCACGAAGTGCTTTGTTAGAAAACTCACATGGAAAATATCTCCATGTCAATTATTGCCACTTCCCACCACAAAAATTCAGAGTTCTTAACACCCTTGCTACCCATTGAGTGTCTTGGATGAAAATTGCCTAGAAGATGATAAATCCCATATTATAAAAGTCTTTGAAAATAATGGTAGGAGGTGGTCAGGCACATCAAGGGAGTATCTAAATGGAGGAAGCCAGTCTGTCGCAATGTCTTGTAGCTTTTCAAAAATCTGGTAAAGATGAGAAGATTAAAAAAAAATCATGATGAACATATTTGAAATGTTCTTCTTTCATTCATTTATGGGACCATTCATAACATTGCTCGTGTTCTTAAGAAGAATAATGTCTCCACTTACATCATGTCCCTTAATACTATTAGGATCTCCCTTGGATATTTTAAGGACCATGTGAACCCTAAGGTCATGAAAGGGGTTTATTCAATCCCCTGCTCATGCATGGTTCCCTACATTGGAGAAACAAGTTGTTCCATTAATCTGATAATTCAAGAACATGCAACAAACATTAGGCATAATCATTCCTTCTTCTCAGTGATTGCTGAACAAGCGGGGAAAACTAAACACCATGTTTGCATTGAGGATTCCAAGGTCATTGTGATGATTGATCATTTCCACCATAGGAAGTTAAAAGAGGACATTGAAATTGAAAAAAGGTGAAAAATATCAATAGGGACGAGGGATGGAAATTAAGTAAGAGTTGGATTCCTGCCTTCTCTTTGTGATTTATTTATTTACTTTATTTTTATTTATTTTTTTTAAATTTTTGTGTTTCCATCTCCAATATTTTTAAGCTAATAAAATAATAAAAATTAAACTAAAAATGTCTTCTCTTCTATCTTTTTATTTATTTATTTATAATTTGGTAATAGTATTAATTTGGTTATAATCTTCTAAATGCACTCATAACTGTATTTACATGAAAATAAAAATACAATAAAAATACATCAAGCTATGTCTTGAGATAACTAGTCAATCTTGGACATAGAATCTCTTGGTTGAGTGAATATCTCAACCACACACCAATCTAGGAAGTTAACTAGTTGGAGAGAATATCTCAACAAACTAGATCTCAACAAACACCTTGCTAATAGGAACAGACTCATTCTACAATCGATGAGCACACTAAAGACAAGTAGGAATTATATTTCCAAGTTCCCCTTGAATGAGTACTTGTCTCAATCTCAATCAGCAAAGCCTAATTTTGGTCCTGGTGTTTACAAACATCATCAAAAAGAATATATTGACATCCATATAAAGGAACAACCATCTATCAGAATGCATGAGTACCAACCACTCCAACCGCTAGTCTACTAGGATTTCCTTCACATACATGGTTAATTCAACCACTATCTCCATACCTATACTTGTACATGCAAATCCCCATCCATCATCATCATCATGGGTTTTCTTGGATTACCCGTAACCATGTTCTAAGTTTTATTGGCTTATCCTAAACCATCCCCAGGGTTTTGTAGGCTGACCCTAAACTATACCTATGAAAATCCTTGTCCACTTCACTCTCACATATGGTTTCTAACTTACCACAAACTTGCACTTACATAGTGGTTTCTCGCTCACCACAAACCTGCATTTACAAAGTGGTTTTAATATTACCATGAACTTTATGGAGATACACATTCCTCATGAAGCTTACATTACACACTCCAACTCATTGAGTTACCAGGTACATACTTTACAAAGACTACTGCAAAACACCATAAACATGCTTACATTTAAGATGTGTGACTCATAATACAACATGCTTGTGTGTATATCCCATAAACTCACACTAACTCACACAAAATTTCGCTTGTTTCCCATCATCCTTTAATCACTATTGTTGCTCCTTTACCTCCTTTTTGAAACTGTTCACATCTTGGGAATCTTGGTCTTTGTCAATTAAGTCTTGGAACTCCATGCTTAACCTGTGATTTGTTAGAGTCATGAATTCTAACAAAATAACTTTACCTATATTGAGTTAGCTAGGTTGAATAAGGCTCAATACTTTTATTCATGATTCTAAGACATAACAATAAACATTCAAAATAACAAAAAATCAAATTTCTCTATCTCTTCCAACATATGACTTTAGATGAGTATTTGAGAAAAAAATCACACCATATTTTTCTCACCACTCAAATGAAACTCCATGCTCACTGCGCTACAGTAATCTCTGCATTGTTGTAGACCGATATTTGGTACCAATACACGGGGCACGAACTGTGCAGCTTCAACCATGACTGAATTCAATCAGAATGGAACATGTGCATACATGGCATCTAACCTGCCTTGCTTCCCAGTTCAAACTCCTCCAAACAAGCAACACATTTTGAAAAGTCAGAGTTGAGGTGCTCCTTGGAAATGTTCATAATAGACATGGCCTCGGCGATAGATCTTGAATATGACAGCGTGTCGTAATGATTCAAATTGTTCTCTACCAGGAATTGGATGATCCAATCAAGCCCCGTCCCATGAAATAGTCACCGAAGGCCTTAGGCATGGGCATGAAAAACTCCCCTTCCTCATTCTCTTCATGGTCGAGAGAAAAGGGGTTCATTAAAAGAAATCTTTGGGTACCTCCTGAGACTCGATTCCTAGGCACAAAATCACCCATGGGTTGCAAAACGTGAATAATAAGTAACCTTTAAACTACAAACATCAAGTAGTTTCCCCCATTATTTAGGAAAATACCTCTGTCCATAGGGTTGAATCAAAGCCGCTAGACTGGGACTGAGCTTCTTGAGTTCATCCATGTTTAATTTTTTCAAAAAAATCCTTCATTGCATGTAGCGAAATAAACCTCTTCTCCATTTTCATTTCCAATTGTTTCATTTCATATGTGGCACTAGTATTTAGGGTCCATGATGACTTCCATTTTGAAATTCATAGAAAAATAAGGAAAATGCTCTACAACTCATCACCATAGCACAACAAATAAAAAAACTTTGTAATTCTTCTTCAAATCTGGCCACCAATCAGTAGGTGGTGCATGCGAAAGAAAAACATTTAGTAGCAGAGAAGATGCTTCCACAAGTCTCTAATCATTGATAAAAATGAGGAAGGAATCATTGTATAGGATTTAATAGTTAAATTGGTAGTGTTGCTATCATAGTCGGGATGAAATGGAAGATGAAGATGGTCCTCTGATTGCCTATCAATTGTTTGTTGGTTTGTAGTTTCATCTTGTCAAAACATTTTAATTCCTTGAAGTTGGGCTTCCATAGATTTCCTTCCCAGCATGCTTTGTGTCACATTGGTACAACCCAAAAAATCAATATAATTTCTTCTTATGACACCTTTTTATTCCTCGAGTGCTTCTCGTCTAGTAGAAAACAAAAAAATATATGTGCTTCTTAACATCATCCATATTTTGGTCATACAAAGGGGATAAACTCACAAAGTTTACGTGTCAACAAACTCGATGAAAATAAAACTGCACATCCTTGACACCTCCCTTGAATGAATTCATTATCAACCCTAGCATCCTGTTTTTGTTCATCATGCAAAACTACTCTCCTCATTGAAGCTTGAGTGCAACTTCTCAAGTCTATTTCCACCTTCCCTTAATTCTTCTCCAATATGGAGAGGCATTCACCTTCATACCATCAAAGGTTGGTTTTCTATGCATAGTCTACCACAGATCCACGACCATATGAACTCAACAACATTAGTTCGACTCTTTTGTAGGCAGACTCCTCTTGATGGACTAGTGTACTTTTCTACTTCTCCCAATAACTATTAAAAACACAATAGATTCAGTTCATGCCTGATAAATTCACAATAGAATGCATAAGTACAACCAATATTTTTGTCCTCACAAGAATTACCAACTCATGAAATATGCATAGCCAATACGACTCTTCTCACGAGCGTTTGTAGCTCAATTCATCCACACCATAGGTTTCTTTTCTATTTCCCTCAGGCCAACATGTCGGGTTCACCACAAAAGTCTTCGCTGATCTAGGTGGATGTTGGTGGCCACCCACCTATCCCATTTGGACCCCCACAGCTGTCTCTTTCAGTCTTTTCAGTTTCCTAAAATGTAGCACAATTTACTATTTTTAGCAGTTTTTCAGGTCCTCAACTTCTGGAGCCGTTTTGAGGCCCTCAATGACGTTTTTTTGGGCAATCTAGGGGCAACATGGTCCATGGACCATGTTTCCCTTCCCAAAGTTATAGTTCTCGAATAGATCTTTCTAACGAGCTATTGTACACCTCAGACGAAGATCGCATGCCAAAGTTACGACCCCAGGAAATTGATGTACCAATTTACCCAAACGGGGCCCACAATTTGGCGTTTCATCTTCTAAGGTTACGTTTCGGGATGTGAACGGTTTTCCATTGTTTCTCAACAATAAATAGGCCTTCAAGCCTCACTGTAAAACAGTTCAGAGGCATGTAACCGCCACATCTCTTCTCAGAGATAAGCTACCATTGCCCTAGCTGGTTTATTTCCATTTATGTTTGTAAGCATATTTCAATATTTTCCATTAATGAAATGAAGTATTATTTCTGCTGCATATCTATATTTATGGTTATCTCTGTAATTTGCTGCATTCCTGTCTAAATCTGGATCAGTGGTATCAGAGCGGTCTGCTTTTTCTCCGTTTTTCTTTGCATGTCCCCAACGACATCAGGATATAAGGAGTTAGGGCTTGAACTGGTCGAACCTTTGTAAGACCAACCTCGCAAATCCCGACGGCCTCCCATGGCGGATGAGAAGAAAGATGAAGGGGTAGGAGATCCTATCAAAATCTTGCTCGAAGAAGCCCTCGAGTGGCAAAGGAACGCGATGATGGATAGCTTTGCGCAGATCCTTCAGGGGCTACCCAAAGGCGATGCATCGACTTCCAACAGCTACTCTGGAAATGACACACCCTTTAAGGTACAAGTTAATTCTGAAATCCCCATATTCGAGGGTCAAATAGACATAGATGTTGTAGATAAATGGTTAAATTTGCTAGAAGGATATTTTTCTATTCATGAATTTTCGAGTCAGGAAAAGATTGTTTTTTCTCTTCTCAAAGCAACCCCCCATGTCAAGGACTAGTGGGAAACCTACTGTGAGCAGAAGAATGAAAGTACAAGCTCACTATTTTCAACCGCACCCACTTGGGGTTCATTCCTGGATGCTGTCAAGGAGCAGTACTACCCTGTCAAAAGCTATGAGGACAAATACATAAAGTGGACCATGCTGCGATAGGCACAGGACCAAGATGTGCTAGAGTTCACAAACAATTTTCATACCCTTTGCACATAGTTGGGTATCAAGGACTTTGTGTTGCATTTGGTACTCAAATATCACGGCCACAGATACATCCAAGAAGAGATGGAGTACCTGAACATCTCCTCACTCGGCACGATGTACTGATACGCTGTCAAAATCGAGCAAAAGTTCAAACAGAAGAAACGAGACTTTGGATCTACAAATCCAAAGCCAAAAGGACAAAGCCAAGGCGAGGTGACCCAAGAAAACCCATCGAAGCCACAAGAAAAGAACAACACCATGAAGCCGAAGAAGGACACAAGAAAGTGGTGTGAGTTCCACAAGAGCCCCACTCACAACACAAGTGAGTGTCAGACCAAGCAGTCACTGGTGGCTGAGTTGAAGGTTTCCAAATCAGATGCATGTTCTGACCCTGAGCCAGGACCCGATAAGGGGAATGACAAAGGGATGAAGATCATTGATGCAGAACCCAATGCCACTGTTTCCACTTCCAAGATCCAAAAAAATGAGCCCGAAAATCCAGAGGAAGGGGAGCGTCTTTTCCACTCACATATGTGGGTGAAGAGTTCGCCGTTGCAATTCATTGTCGAAAGTGGCAAGCAAAAGAACCTCGTTTTAGTAGAGGTTGTGAAGCGGTTGGGCCTACCAACTACACCACACTTGCAACCGTACAGTATCGGGTGGCTTCACGAAGGACGAGATCTCAAAGTTCACAAGTAGTGCCACCTTCCCTACAGCATCAAGCCCTTCACAGAGGAGGTATTGTGTGATGTTACACCTCTGGATGTTTGCGATGTACTATTATGCTAGCCATACTTGTGGAGGCGACATGTTGTGTATGAGTCAAGGCCTCACGCTGTCATTATTTCTTTGGATAATTCATTATACAGGATACCGGAGGTAGCCCCACCTACCACCACCTCTTTGATCACTGGCAAGAAAGGCAGCAAGCTCATCTCCCAGACTAGGAAATTCATTTTCTGTCTAGTTCGCTCCCAAAGTAAGGGGAAGATCATTGCTACATCCATGACCCCCGCAAAGGGTTCCTCCACACAGCAGCAATAGCAGCAAAGGGATACGGTCATGATAGAACACAGGAACAACTTCTCCTCACCTACAGGGGTACCACATAAGTTTTATGTGGGCGAAAATGTTTGGTTACATCTGCAGAGAGAACCCCTTACCAGAACCCATCAGAAAATCAGACCACTCCGACATGGTCCTTACACCAATACCAAGGCTACGAGCAACAATGCTTTGAAGCACAACATTCCTCCATTCCTTCGCCTACACTGAGTGTTCAATGTAGACCATTGTCAACCATGCTTCCCACCATTTCTGGACACATCAGAGATTGCAGAACAGCTCACCAGAAACCCAGCTCAATAGAAGCTTCCTCATCTCAGGGAGGAACTCAACGTAATGGGGACCATTGCTTCCTCAGGGGGGAGGAATGATCCAGGTGGATGTTGGTGGCCACCCACCTATCCCATTTGGAACCCCACAACTGTCTCTTTTAGTCTTTTCATTTTCCGAAATTGTAGCACAATTTACTATTTTTAGCAATTTTTCCAGTCCTGAACTTCCGAGCCGTTTTGAGGCCCTAAACAACGTTTTTTGGGAAATCTGGGGGCCACATGGGTCCATGGACCGATGATTCCCTTCCTAAAGTTATAGTTGTCGGATAGATCTTTCTAACGAGCTATTATGCACGTCAAACAGAGATTGTATGCCAAAGTTATGACCCCGGGAAATTGATGTACCAATTTACCCAAACGGGGCCCACAATTTTGCATTTCATCTTCTAAGGTTAGGTTTCGGGATGTGAAGGGTTTTCCATTGTTTCTCAACAATAAATAGGCCTTCGAGCCTCATTGTAAGATAGTTCAGAGGCATGTAGCCGCCACATCTCTTCTCAGAGATAAGCTACCTTCGCCCTAGCTGGTTTATTTCCATTTATATTTGTAAACATATTTTAGTATTTTCCATTAATGAAATGAAGTATTATTTCCATTGCATATATGTATTTATGGTTATCTCTGTAATTTGTTGCATTCTTGTCTAAATCTGGATTAGTCCGGATTTAGACAACGGAACAAATTACAGAGATAACCATAAATACAGATATGCAGTGGAAATAATACTTCATTTTATTAATGGAAAATACTAAAACCACCACATCTCTTCTCTGAGATAAGCTACCATCGCCCTAGTTTGTTTATTTCCATTTATGTTTGTAAGCATATTATAGTATTTTCCATTAATGAAATGAAGTATTATTTCTACTACATATTTGTATTTATGGTTCTCTCTGTAATTTGTTGCATTCCTGTCTAAATCTGGATCAGCCTGGATTTAGATAGGAACGCAACAAATTATAGAGAGAACCATAAATACAGATATGTAGTGGAAATAATACCTCATTTCATTAATGGAAAATACTGAAATATGCTTACAACCAGAAACGAAAATAAACCAGCTAAGGCAATGGTAGCTTATCTCTGAGAAGAGATGTGGCGGCTAAATGCCTCTGAACTATCTTACAATGAGGCTCAAAGGCCTATTTATTGTTGAGAAACAATGGAAAACCCTTCACATCCCGAAACCTAACCTTAGAAGATGAAGCACCAAATTGTGGGCCACGTTTGGGTAAATTGGTACATCAATTTCCCAGGGTCGTAACTTTGCAATGCGATCTTTGTTTGACGCATACAATAGCTCTTTAGAAAGATCTATCCGAGGACTATAACATTGGGAAGGGTAACATCAACCCATGGATCCATGTTGCCCCCAAATTTCCCAAAAAACATTGTTTAGGGCCTCAAAACGGATCTGGAAGTTTAGGACCCGAAAAACTGCTAAAAATAGTAAATTGTGCTACAGTTTAGGAAATTGAAAAGACTGAAAGAGACAATTGTGGGGGTCCAAATGGGATAGGTGGGTGGCCACCAACATCCACCTGGATCATTCCTTCCCCCTTAGGAAGCAATGGTCCCCATTGCATTGAGTTCCTCCCTGAGATGAGGAAGCTTCTACTGAGCTGGGTTTTTGGTGAGTTGTTCTGCAATTTCTAATGTGTTCAGAAATGGCGGGAAGCATGGTTGACAAAAATCCAAATTGAACACTAGATGTAAGTAAATGAATGGAAGAATGTTGTGCTTCAAAGCATTGTTTCCCATAGCCTTGGTACTGGTGTAAGGACCATGTTGGAGTGGTCTGAGTTTCTGATGGGTTCTGGTAAGGCATTATGTCTACAGATGTAACCAAACTTTGACACCCACCTGAAACTTGTGTGGTACCCCTGTGGGTGAGGAGAAGTTGTTCCTGTGTTCTGTCATGATCGTATCCCTTTGCTATTGCTGCTGTGTGGAGGAATCCTTTGTGGGGGTCATGGATGTAGCAACTATCTTCCCCTTACTTTGGGAGCGAACCAGACAAAAAATGAATTTCCTAGTCTGGGAGATGAGCTTGCTGCCTCTCTTGGCAGTGATCAAAGATGTGGCAGTAGGCGGGGCTACCTCTGGTATTATGTATAATGAATTATCCAAAGAAATAATGACAGTGTGCGGCCTTGACTCATAGATAGCATGTCACCTCCACAAGTATGGCTAGCCTAATAGTACATCGCAAACATCTAGAGGTGTAGCATCACACAAGACCTCGTCTGTGAAGGGCTTGATGCTGTAGGGAAGGCGTCACTACTGGTGAAATTTGAGATCTTGTCCTTCGTGATGCCACCTGATACTATACGGCTGCGGGTGTGGTGTAGTTGGTAGGCCCAACCACTTCATGACCTCTGTTGAAACGAGGTTCTTTTGGCTGCCACTGTTGACAATGAATTGTAGTGGCGAACTCTTCACCCACATCCGTGAGCGGAAAAGACGCTCCCCTTTCTCTGGATTTTCGGGCTCATTTTTCTGGATCTTGGCAGTGGCAACAGTGGCACTGGGATCCGCATCAATGATCTGCTTCCCTTTACCATTCCCCTTATCGAGTCCTGCTTCAGGGTCAGAACATACATCTGATTCGGAAACCTTCAACTCGGCCACCAGCAACTGCTTCGTCCGAGACTCCCTTGTGTTGTGAGTGGGGCTCTTGTGGAACTCACACCACTTTCTTGTGTCCTTCTTCGGCTTCGTGGTGTTGTTATTTTCTTGTGGCTTCGATGGGTTGTCTTGGGTCACCCAGCCTTAGCCTTGTCCTTTGGGCTTCGGATTTGCAAATCCAAAGTCTCGCTTCTTCTGTTTGAACATTTGCTCGATTTTGACAGCATATCGGTACGCCGTGCCGAGCGAGGAGATGTTCAGGAACTCCATCTCTTCTTGGATGTATCTGTGTAGGCAACCATGGTATTTGAGTACCAAATGCAGCTCAGAGTCCTTAATACCCAACTGTGTACAAAGGGTATGAAAAAAGTTTGTGAACTCTGGCACATCTTGGTCCCATGCTTGTTGCAACATTGTCGACATTATGTATTTGTCCTCATAGCTTTTGACAGGGTACTATTGCTCCTTGACGACATCCTGAAATGAATCCCAAGTGGGTGCAGCTAAAAATAGTGAGTTTGTACTTTCATTCTTCTGCTCGCAGTAGATTTCCCACCTGTCCTTGACGTGGGGGGTTGCTTTGAGAAGAGCAAAAACAATCTTTTCCAGACTCAAAAATTCATGAACAGAAAAATATCCTTCTAGTAGATTTAACCATTTATCTACGGCATTTGCGTCTATTTGACCCTCAAATATGGGGATTTGAAAATTAACTTGTACCTTAAAGGGCGTGGCATTTCCAAAGTAGCTGTTGGAAGCCGATGCGTTGCCTCTGGGTAGCCGCTGAAGGATCTGCGCAAAGCTATCCATCATTGCATTCCTTTGCCGCTTAGGGGCTTCTTTGAGCAAGATTTTGATAGGATCTCTTGCCTCCTCATCTTTCTTCTCATCCGCCATGGGAGGCCGTCAGGATTTGCGAGGCCGGTCTTGCAAAGGTTCGACCAGTTCAAGCCCTAACTCCTTATATCCTGACCTCATTGGGGACATGTAAAGAAAAACAGAGAAAAAGTAGACCACTCTGATACCACTGATCCAGGTGGATGTTGGTGGCCACCACCTATCCCATTTGGACCCCCACAACTGTCTCTTTCAATCTTTACAGTTTCCTAAATTGTAGCACAGTTTACTATTTCTAACAATTTTTTGGGTCCTGAACTTCCAGAGCCATTTTGAGGCCATAAACGACGTTTTTTAGGAAATCTGGGGGCAACATGGTTCCATGGACTGATGTCACCCTTCCCAAATTTATAGTCCTTGGATCAGTCTTTCTAACGAGCTATTGTACGTGTCAAATAGAGGTCATATGCCAAAGTTATGACCCCGGGAATTTGATGTACAAATTTACGCAAACGGGGCCCAGAATTTGGTGTTTCATCTTCTAAGGTTAGGTTTCAGGATGTGAAGGGTTTTCCATTGTTTCTCAACAATAAATAGGCCTTCGAGCCTCATTGTAAGACAGTTCAGAGGCATGTAGCTGCCACATCTCTTCTAAGAGATAAGCTACCATCACCCTAGCTGGTTTATTTCCATTTATGTTTGTGAGCATATTTTAGTATTTTCCATTAATGAAATGAAGTATTATTTCCGTTGCATATCTGTATTTATGGTTATCTCTGTAATTTGTTGCACTCATTTTAAATATGGATCATCCACGATCTAGACCACCAGCATGTGTAAATCGATTTATTTTGAATCACCTGCATAGGAACTTAACAAATTAATGAAAATCACTGAAAAATAAAAAACAACATCATCATATAGAACATTATTCTTCTTTTCCCTTGGCCCACGAGGGGCCAAGGCCCAGGCCCACACGGGCTATGATACCAATAAATATTTTCTTAATGCACTCAGAGTTGTATTTACATGAAAATAATAATACAATATAAATACATCAAGCTATGTCTCGAGATAGCTAGTCATTCTTGGTCATACAATCTCTTGGTTGAGTGAATATCTCAACTACAGACCAATTTAAGAACCTAACTAGTTGGAGAGAATCTCTCAACAAACTAGACCTCAACAAACTCCTAACTATTAGGAACAAACTCATTTTAGAATTGATGAGCACACTAAAGAAAAGAAGGAATTATATTTTCATGTCCCCCCTTTAATGACTACTTATCTCTATCTCAATCAAGAAAATCCAACTATGGTCTTGGTATTTACAAGCATGATCAAACAAGAATACATCGACATCCATATAAAATAATAACCATCTACCAGAATGCATGACTACCAATCAATTCAACCGCCAGCCTACTAGGATGTCCTTCACATACATGGTTAAGTCAATCATTATCGGCATACGTGTACCTGTACCTGAAAATCCCCCTCGATGATCGTCATCATGGGTTTTCTCAAATTGTCCATAATGATGTTTTGGGGTTTATTAGCTTACCCTAAACCATGCTCAGGGTTTTATTTTCTCACCCTAAACCATGCCTATAGGAATCCCTCTCCACTTCACTCTCACACGTGGTTTTTGACTTATCACAAACCTGCACTTACATAGTGGTTTTTGGCTTAAAAACAAACATACATTTACAAAGTGGCTTTAAGATTACCATGAACTTTATGGGGGTATACATGCCTCATCAGGCTTACATTACACACCCCATAGACTTTCTTACATTTATGATGTGTGACTCATAATACAACATGCTTGTGAGTCTATCCCATAAACTCACACTAACTCACACAAAATTTCAATTTGTTGTCCATCATCCTTTAATCGTTATTACGACTCCTTTACCTCATCTTTTGAAATTATTCACATCTTGGTTATATTTGTCTTTGTCAATTAATTCTTGGAACTCCATCCTTAACCTGTCATATGTTAGAGTCACAAATTGTAACAAAATAACCTTACCTTTATTGAGTTAGCTAGGCTCAATAAGGCTCAATACTTTTATTCATGATTCCAAGACATAACAATAAACTTTTAGATTAACGAAACATCAAATTTATCTATCTCTACCCACAGATGACTTTAGACCACTATTTGAGAAAACAAGCACACCACAGCCCGCTCTCTACTCAGGTGAAACTCCATGCTCACTACAACACAATTCTCTCTTTATCGTTGTCGACTAACATCTGGCACCAACAAATGGGGAATGAGTTGTGCAGCTTCAACCACAATTGAATGCAATCATAATGGAACATGTGCTTAAATGGAATCTTGCATTCCTTACTTCCCAGTTTAAACTCCTCCAAACAAACAACACATTCTGACAAGTCAGAGTTGAGGTGCTCCTCGAAAATATTCATGGAAGGCATGGCCTCAATGACAGGTGTAGAAGTTGATGGTGTGGCATAAGGATTTGCATCATTCTCTACCTCACGCCCCAATCCCATGAAGTAGTCACTGAATACCTTAGGCATGGGCACAAAAAAATCCCCCTTTGTCATTCTCTTCATGCTCAGGAGAAAAGGGGTTCATTAAGAGAACTCTTTCAATACTTCCTGAGACTCAATTCGTAGCCATAAAGGCATCCAGGGGTTGAAGATAGTGAAGAATAGGTAACCTTTAAACTACAAACATAGCAGGCCTTTTACCCTAAAGCTCTCGAGTAGCTTCCCCCCTTAATGCAGAAAAATATCTTTCCCTTTAGGGCCGAATTAAAGCCTTGAGAATGGGATTGACCTTCTTGAGTCCGTCCGCCTTTGATATCTTCAACAAACCCTTCATTGCATCTAGGGAAACAAACCTCTTCTCCAATTACATTTCCAATTGTTTCATTGTATATGTGGCACCAGTATTTAGGGCCCACGACAGCTGCCATTTTCAAATTCCTATCAAAAGAAAGAAAATTCTTTACAACTCTTTACCCTAGCACAAAAAAAAGAAAAAACTTTGTAATTCTTCTTCAAATCTAGCCACCAATCAGCAGTTGGAGCATGCAAAAGAAAAAAAATCTGGAGTAGAGTTTTCGGCGTGTGTTATATTCTTTCCACGACTAGCCCCATGCTATATTAGGTGGGTGAACCTACATATGGTTTTGTGCATGGTATTCACACATGGTTTTGGGCATGATGGTTTTTTTTCCACGGTATTTTATAGATCTGATCAAGGGAACTGTGGTTATGTTCTAACATAGAGTTAATGGATTGGGGTTTATGAAAATTATATATTACGGAACAATGGAACACATAAAATATTGCAGAAATATAAACACCAAAAACTCATAAAACAAGAGAGACACAGATATACGTGTTTCGCCTAGTTTGGGCTACATCCACAGAGAAATAGCCAGTCCTTCTTTTATTATATTATCTAGCAAACTAAAAAGATACAACCTACAATAGATCCACTGTAACACCCTCTTCGCTCTCAATTTCCTCTCTCTTCCTCACTCAGAATATAGATCTTACACAGACGCAATACAATTCCCTCATATATAGTGAGGGGTTTTCTTCTAGGGAAAAATAACCTAAATTAAACATAAATTCTACCGCCAGATATCTTCCTAATGAACTGCCCAGATTGACTAGAAAATACTATAGTTTTATAAGGCAATTTTACATCTATTCTTAGCTTTGGCAGCACTGCCCCCGAAACCTCCAGCGAGGAGGGGCAATCTCCCAAAATTTCGCAGCCTCCCCCGCCGGACCACCCCCCCCCCTACAGTGAATATTTTATGGACGGTGTTTCCGCCCCATTTTGAACTAGGGTCCAATGTAGTGATACCTTTGAATACATAAGATAATCAGGCTCCACACCCAACAATCTCCCACTTGGAGACTGATTATAGCAACTCCACAGTTGCTTCATTTGCAAGACAATGACTCCTCTTTGGACTTGGCTGTTTCTCATCTTCTTCATCATACTTGAAGACCAATTGAAACTGAGCAGATTCTTAGTTTATCCCTGGCTACAACTTTTGTTAGCATATCTACAAGATTCTGGCTAGTGTGTATCTTGTCCAGCTTTAGCTGTCCATCTTCCAATGTTGACCGTATGAAATGGTACTTGAGTTGTATGTGTTTAGTCTTGGAATGAAACGCAGAGTTCTTTGCAAGATGTATGGCCCTCTAGATATCACTGTATAACCTGCCAAACTCCTGATTCTTACCCAATTCATCCAGAAACCTTTGTGACCAAATCATTTCTTTACTAGCCTCTGTAGCAGCAACATACTCTGCTTCTATTGTTGAAAGGGCAACAGAACTTTGGATTTTTGAAACCCAACTGTCAGTTGTTCCACCTGCAGTAAATACATATCCTGTAGTGCTCCTCCTATTATCTCTGTCACCTGCCATATCTGCATAAACATATCCTGTAGAGAAATGTTTGAACCACCAAAACATAATGCTTGATTTGTGGTACCTCTCAAATACCTGAGAATCCACTTCACCGCCATCCAATTTTCTTTTCCTAGATTGTTCATATACCTTCTTACAACTCCCACTACATGTGCAATGTCAGGCCTTGTGCAGAGCATTGCATACATTAAGCTTCCAAATGCTGATGCATATGGAACTTTAGACATATGAGCCATTTTTTCGTGAGTCTTGGGACACGCCTCCTTACTTAATTTGAAATGGCTAGACAAAGGTATACTAACTGGTTTTGCATTCTTCATATTAAACCTTTTCAACACCTTTTCTATGTACTCACTTTGTGACAATGTTAATTTGCGATTCTTCCTGTCTCTAGTTATTCTCATACCAAGGATTTGTTTTGCAGCACCCAAATCCTTCATTGAAAATGAGTTTCCCAATTTCCTTTTGAGCACATTTATTTCCTGCATGTTGGAACTTGCAACAAGCATGTCATCAACATACAATAACAATATAATATAGCTACCATCATTTTTCCTTTTGAGATAAACACAATGATCAGAGTGACACCTAGTATAACCTTGTTCAGACATAAACCTGTCAAATTTTAGATACCACTACCTTGGAGCTAGTTTTATGCCATACAAGATCTTCTTCAACCTGCACAGTAGTTTCTCCTTCCCTTTTACCTCATATCCTTGTGGCTATTGCATATATATCTCTTCCTCCAAATCCCCATGGAGAAAGGTTGTCTTTACATCTAATTGCTCAAGATGCAAATCTTCAACTACTACTAGACTTAGAATAGTTTTGATTGAAGTCATTTTAACAATAGGAGAAAATATCTCATCATAGTCTATACCCTTTTTCTGTGCAAACCCCTTCACCACAAGTCTAGCTTTGTACCTTTTTCTACCTCCATCTTCTTCCTTTATCCTGTAAACCCATTTAGTTTGCAATATTGTTTTACCTGCAGGCAACCTGACTAAGTCCCAAGTCTCGTTATGTGCTAAGGAGTCCATCTCTTCTTTCACGGCTTGCTCCCACTTCTTCTTGGTTTCTACCTACACTGCTTCTTCATAACATTTTGGTTCACCAGAATCAGTCAACAATACATAATATAATGAAGGAGAGTATCGTTCAACAGGTCTACTTATCCTGGTAGATATTCTAACACCACCTTCAGGTGTTTGAGGTGCTTGTTGCTGTTGTGGTTGTTGTTCTAGCTGTTGATCATTATGATTTTTAGGCACCATCACTTTTCCTGTGATATCATCAAGCATTGTGTATTCTCTGTTTTCTTTTTCCTGTTTCGTTTCCTGCAACTGATTCTTATATAAGACCTTTTCATTGAATATTACATCTCTACTCCTAATGATTTTGTGATTTTCATAATCATATAAGTGATAACCAAAATCATTAACACCATATCCAATATAGGTACATTTATTTGATTTTGCCTCAAGCTTTGTTCTATTTTCTTTATTAATGTGGACAAAGGCATCACAACCAAAAGTCTTTAAAAATGAGTAGTTTACCTTTTTACCTGTCCATGCCTCCTTTGGAATACCACCATCCAAGGAACTTGAAGGCCCTCTGTTTATTAGATAAATAGTAGTGTCTACAGCATCTACCCAAAATTGTAAAGGAAATCCTGCATGCAATCTCATGCACCTTGCACGCTCCATGATTGTCTTGTTCATCCTTTCTGACACACCATTTTCTTGTGGTGTTCCCGGAACTGTCTTCTCTCTGCGAATTCCATTCTCTTAACAGTACCTATCAAACTCTTTCCTGCAATATTCACCTCCATTATCTGATCTAAGACACTTCAACCTTTTTCCTGTCTCATTTCCAACCAAAGCTTCCCATTTCTTGATAGTATCAAATACATCAGATTTATTTTGAATACAATAAATCCAAGTTTTTTGGGTTACATCATCAATAAAAATAACATAATAATGAGAGCCACCAAGAGATGATACCTATGCAGGTCCCCACACATCTGTATGCATAAGATCTAATTTTTCACTCTTCTTTTCTTTCCCAAGTCTAAGGAATCTGACTCTCTTATGTTTTCCATAAACATAAATTTCACAGAATTTTAAATCAACATGCTGCAAACTTGGCAACAAATTTCTTGAGTGAAGGATTTGCATCCCCTTCTCACTCATGTGCCCGAGCCTATGATGACAAAATGCTATATATTCTCCTGTAGAGGTTAAAGAATTAACAGAATTAGAAATACTATTGCATAAGTACAATGTACCAACCTTTTCTCCTTTTGCTATTACCAGGGATCCTTTAATGACCTTCTAGGTTTTATCTGTGAAATAGTTACGCAACCTTCACCTCCCAACTGCCGTGTTTAAATCGAATTTTTCTTCAAATCTGGAACATTCCTTACCTCCTTCAATCGCCATTGATTTCCATTCTGCTGTTTTATGAAAATTGTACCCATTCCAACGATTTTATAGGGTTTATCATCACCTAATCAAACTTGTCCAAAATGTCCTTAAACATAATCATGAAAATGTTTCTTATCAGGTGTGGCATGGAATGAGGCCCCTAAATCTACCACCCAGGCATTAATAATATTTTCTAGTGAAATAATCAAATCATCTTGTAACACATCACCTGTTACATTCGCTTCATGATTAGTTTCTTGTCGCGCGTCTCCTTATTTTCCCTTCCGAGACCTGTAGTCTTTCTTCAGGTTTCCTTTCCTCCCGCATTTCCAGCACACTATCCCCGATCTGGTCTTGGATCTGCCTTTTCTTGACTTACTGCAATATCCTGGGCCCTTTCCTCTTTCCATTTTTCTTCCCCTAGTATTTGCAGTGAAAGCATTACCTGATGTCTCACCAGAGCTTTTTCATCGCATTTCCTCGCTAAGGATTGCATCGACAACATCATCAAACTTTAAAGTACTAGATCCAGAGACAGAGTTACTAATGGCCATAACTAAACCATTCCAAATTTCTGGCAATGAGCACAGAAATAACAGAGCCCCTTCATCATCAAAATTTACCCCTACATAACTTAACTGACTTGTAACTGTGTTAAAATCATTTAAATGGTCTGAAACAGATCCACCTTTTGACATATTCATATTAAATAAATGCTTCATAATAAATAACTTATTTGAAGCTGAGGGTTTTTCATATAGTTTGGCCAATGCTGACATTAAACCCTCTATTGTCGTTTCCTTTGAAATATTAAATGCTACTGACCCCGCTAGGCATAGTCGTATTGTTCCAAGTGCCTTTCTATCAAGAATATCCCATTCTATGTCTTTCATACTCGTTGGTTTCTTTGTATTTCCACTCAATGGTAGGTACATATCTCTCTGATATAGATAATCTTCCATCTGCATCTTCCACAGCTGGTAGTTTTTTCCATTAAATTTATCGACCCTAAACCTACCATCTTCTGCCATTTCTCCCATTCGAACCAGGAACCCATCTCTCCTGCGAGTTTATGAGCCAAATAGACCTTCGGCTCTGATACCAGTTGTTAGAAAATTATATATTATGGAGCAATGGAACACATAAAATATTGCAGAAATATAAACACAGAAAACACATAAAACAAGACAAACACAAATGTACGTGGTTCACCCAATTTGGGCTACATCCATGGAGAAACAACCAATACTTCTTTTATTATATTATCCAGCAAACTAAAAATATACAACCTACAACAAATTTGTTGTAACACTCTCTTTGCTCTCAATCTCCTCTCTCTTCCTCAATCTGAATACAGATCTTACATAGACGCAATACAATTCCCTCATATATAGTGAGGGGTTTCCTTCTAGGGCAAGAAACCCTAAATTAAACATAACTTCTACCATCAGATCTCCATCTAATGAATGACCTAGATTGACTAGAAATTACTATACCCCCCATGGACCCCCCTTGCAGCGTTGCCGCCCCATTTCGAACTGGGGTCCAATGTGGTGATACCTTTGAATACACAAGATAATCAGGCTTCACACACACACACACATATATTGAAAGGAATATAATGAAAAATCAATCTGGTAGTCCCAATTTTTGGATCCAGGGGAAAATCTTTGTGTATATTTATTTTATGTTTTTTTGTCTAGTCATTATTTATTTTATATTTTAGAATTTGCATGTAGGTAATTTTTGTATGGAGTCAAAACCTACATTTGGTATTAGAGCTGTTTTGGCTTCAAGGGGACACCTTTGCCGCTGAGGGGTTTTTCTCAGTCCTGTGGTAGGCTGTTTTTAGTGGGAGATCTACAGGATCGATTCTTATGGTGAAAGAAGATGGTGAGCAGTAGAGAGATAGAGATCAAGAAATTTAATGGTCAGAGTTATAAGTTGTGGAAACTTAAGATGGACGATCTACTAGTGGATAAATATCAGTGGATCATAGTAGATACAGGTATTAAACCAACAACAATGTCAGTTGAGCCTAGTAAAAGTCAGATCAGAAGGAAGATAACACAATACGATTGTGTGTCCCAGATTCGGTATTGCTTAATGTATGAGGGGAAGCTTCAGTGAAGGCTTTGTGGGACATGTTAGTACCTTTGTACCAATCTAAGTCTCTGGTGCATAGACTATTCCTACAGAAAAAAAATGTATAAGCTAAGGATGAAATATGGAGACTCAGTGATAGAGCATACAAACGCCTTTGATACTGTGGTAAGACAATTATTATCTGTTTGTGTTAAAATTTTAGTTGAAGATAAGTGCATCAGTGTGTTGTGTTTTCTTCTAGATTTGTGGGATATTCTGGTTGTTGTAATAGGGTACAATGCAACTGCCTTGCAGTTTGTTGAAATTGTCTCATCCTTGCTATCAAAGGAGATGAGATATAAAAATATCGAGGACTAGAATGGTGATGCCTTGTCTGTATGAGGACAGTACCAGAACATAATAAAAAATAAGTCCTCGAGTGGGAGATCTAAATCTCCAGGAAAACCTATATAGGTGTGTTGGAAATGCAGAAAGGAAGGTCACTTCAAAGGGGATTATAAATCTAAAGCTCCTAAGAAAGGAAAGGGATGTGATGATGCTCCTTTTACAGAGAA
The DNA here is from genome assembly GCA_000404065.3 of Pinus taeda. Taxonomy (NCBI): domain Eukaryota; kingdom Viridiplantae; phylum Streptophyta; class Pinopsida; order Pinales; family Pinaceae; genus Pinus; species Pinus taeda. The sequence continues at coordinate 78,951 of APFE030121271.1, forward strand.
AAAGACCACCTCAGATGAATATGGGGATATGTACTTGGTTTCTTCTTCAAGTACACATGTAGATAATGAGGCATGGTTGATTGAATCAGATGCATCCTTTCACTTCACTCCCCATAGAGAGTGGTCTATGAGTATGAGAAGTATGATGGTTGTAATGTCTTCTTATGGGATGATAGGAAGGCTAGAATCATTATTCATGGAAAACTCAAGTTGAAGTTGCAAGATGGAAGGATTAGAACACTTTCGAGTGTTCTGCGTATTCCTGTATTCGCCAGAAATTTCATTCCTATAAGCAAGCTGGATGATGCAAGAGTAAAAACAATGTTTGAGAAAGATACTCGCAAGATGGTTCATGGAGCACTCGTATTAATGTGGGGAGTACATATTGGAACTATGTACAAGCTTCAAGGTAGCATCGTTATTGATGGGTGCATAGTTTTTTGGTTCCTAAAAGTGAAGCATAAAATATAGTGGTCTTTGGAGAAAATACCATGCTATGGCAACAAGGAATTGTACATATTGGAGAGAAGGGTCTTCAAATACTTCATGCTAATGATACGATAGAATGTATATCTAATTTCTCTCTCGATTTTGATTTTTGTGAAAATTGTGTATATGGGAAGCATAATCGGGTGGGTTTCCCGTCTGGTGCTAAGAGGGAAAAACGTATATTAGAGCTTGTTCACTTGGACCCGTGTCAAGTCCATCACTGGGTGATTCTGTGTATTATATATCATTTATAAATGAATTATCAATGGATACATGGATATATTTCCTCAAGAAGAAATCTGAAGCCTTTGACAGGTTCAAATAATTTAAGGCTCTAGTGGAAAACAAGACATAGAAGAAGATAGAGGTGTTGAGGACAGATAACGGTGGAGAGTTTTGCACGAAGGAATTTGAAGAGTTCTGTAAGAAGTGTGGTATAGCGCAACAAAATAATACTCCATACACACCTCAACAAAATGGAGTTGAGGAAAGAATAAACAAGACATTGATGTAAAATGCAAGAAGCATGCTCAGTGGTGCGGTGTTAGGACAAGAATTCTGGACAGAGGCAGTGGAGACTGCATGTCACCTGGTCAACATATCACCTTCATCAACGTTGGAGGATAAGACTCTAGAAGAGGTATGGACTGGTAAGAAACCTTCTCTTTCACATCTAAGGGTATTTATATGTGATTCATATGTACATGTTTCAAAGGATAAAAGGACAAAGTTGGATAGTAAATTTGAAAAGTGCACCATTATTGGGTATAAGGATGGTTTAAAAGGTTATAAGATTTGGAACTCAGAATCAAGGAAGGTTGTGTACAACTGAGATTTGGTGTTTAGAGAGGTGAAATATGTTATTAAGCATGAAGTCCTAACAAAGGAACCTAATAAGATAGAGTTTGAGCTAAAGGAGGAAGAATCAGACTCTACATCAAAAGAGGAATAAGAAGATGAAGAGCCACAAACTCCAGCTGTGAGAAGATCAATACAAGAAAGAAGGCAACCAAAAAGGTATAGTCCATCTACTTTCTGTTCAAACTTTTCTTTATCTATAAGTTATGATGATCCCATAACTATGAGGGAAGCAATAGATTCAGAGGATGGTAAACACTAGAAAGAGGCCATGGTAGATGAAATGGAATCTTTGCACAAAAATGAGGTTTGTGATCTGGTAGAGTTTCCGGCTAGAAGGAAACCCATTGGAAGAAAATGGATTTTTAAGAAGAAGATGAATGTAGAAGGAAAGTGGGAGAAATACAAAGCTCGTTTGGTAGAAAAAGATTATTCCCAATTGCTAGGAATTTATTTTGATAATATTTTTTCTCCTATCGAGAATGAAGCTTCTATTATATTACTTTTATTTGTTGTGGTTGCTTTTATTTTTGAGGTAGAATAGCTAGATGTGAAGATAAAATTTCTTCATGAGGGTATGGAAGAAGAGATCTACGTGAAGCAACCTTAAGGCTTTGCAGTGAAGGGTAAGAAAAACTAGTATGCAAGTTAAAAAAGTCTCTATATGGGTTAAAATAGTCACCAAGGATGTGGTATCATAAATTTGATACATTTATATAGGGACATGGCTTCACCAGAAGTAAAGAAGATCACAGTGTGTATTTTAAAGTAATTGGCAACCATGTTATTTTTCTAGTCTTGTATGTGGATGATATGTTGCTGTTTGGAAATGACAATGCAATTATCCAGGATTTGAAGACCCAATTGTCCTCCAAATGTAGCATGAAATATATTGGTGCTGCAAACTATATTTTGGGCATGGAAACTAAACGAGATCGAGCAAAGAGGAATCTCTAGTTAAACTAGAGGATGTATGTCGAGAAAATACTACACAGGTTTAATATGCAGGATAGTAAACCGGTGAAGGTTCCTATTCCTATAGGTGTAAATTTATCTACTGAACATTGTCCCAAGACATATGAAGAGGAAGAGGACGTGTCCTCTATTCCATATGCAAGTGCAGTAAGTAGCCTGATGTATGGAATGGTTTGTACTAGACTAGACATTACACATGTAGTGGGAGTATTGAGCAGGTTTATGTGAAAACCAAGGAAGGAGTATTGGACAATAGTGAAGTGCGTTTTTAGGTATTCACATGGCACTAGTGATTATAGTTTGTGCTACCAAGGAAGACAGATATTGGATAGAGTTTTGGATATTCATGGCTTTGTTGATGTAGATTGGGATGGAGATATGGATTAGAGAAGATCTACAAGTGGGTATGTGCTTAACCTATTTGGAGGTGTAGTTAATTGGATGAGTAAGAGACAATCTGTAGTGGTACTTTCAACTACAGAGGAAAAGTACATGACAACCACTCATGCAAGAAAGGAAGTAGTTTGGTTTCATAGATTGTGTTCAAGTATGGCGTTGGTAAAGCAAGCTATAAGCATAGAATGTGACACCCAAAGTCCAATTTTCTTGGCAACATATTATTATTCAAAGACAAGGCACGTTGATGTTTAGTATCACTTTGTGAGGGATATGGTTGATGACAAAAAGTTGTTGTTGGTAAAGGTGGAAACTTTGAAGAATACTACATATGCATTGAAAAAGTCTATGAGTACTAAGAAGTTCTCTTAGTGTAGAGAAACAATGGGCATTGTAGGGGCGGATCAATGGCTAAGCTCTCTTATGGAAGGAAAACAACAAGTGGGAGAATGTTGGGTTGTGTTATATTCTTTCCATGACTACCCCATGCACAGGCGAGGGCTGCTGAGGGGTCACAAGGGGGTGGTAGGCCCCCTATATTAGGTCCGGGGTAGTACCCTACGAAATTCTTTTGGACCCTATATTATGTGGGTAGGCCTACCTATGGTCTTGTGTATGGATTTTTCACATGGTTTTTGGCATGATGGTTTTTTTTTCCATGGTATTTTGTAGATCTATTCAAGGGAACTACTGTTATGTCCTAATGTACGGTTAATGGATTAGGTCTTATGGATGCTTTGGCATATATGTGTGTGTGTGTGTGTGTGTGTGTGTGTGTGTGTGTGTGTGTGTGTATTGTAAAATTGAAACGAATATAATGAAAAATCAATCTGGTACTCCCAGTTTTGGGATCCAGGGGAAAATCTTTGTGTATATTTGTTTTATGTTTTATGCTCTTGCCATTGTTTATTTTCTCTTTTTAAAATTTGCATGGAAGTAATTTTTGTACAGGGTTAAAGCCTACGTAGGACACATGGCATGTGTGACTTGATAATTTGACATGGCTAGCTTGTGTGGAAGTTGCTTTGGATGTCACATGGACTAATCGAAATTTACCATGTGGCAACATTTGATCAACCAAGCTAGATTGGGTAGATTAAAAGGTATATCAACATGATCGTCAAGTGAGTGGTTTGAACTCCTGACCTCCAAGCTACAAATAATATCTCATTTCTCTAATCCATTAAGACCACTTGTTAACTAATGTGAAATGACATTCTATTTAAATTGTTAAAGGTCTTTTTCTTGATAAAAATGTGCTAGCAGGTTTCAACCCTGTGACTTAACCATAAAAAATACATCCTGTATAAGCCCCTGCTACAAATGGGTCACAACGATGGTTTTGTTATGGGTCATAACTCATGCGATTCTATTTCATGAATTCACCATATATCATAACAAAGTGCATAGCCTATAGGTTTGACCCCGAGTATATTGTGCCTAAATAATACATAATCATACTTTTATTAATGTACCAAGGGTACTTTTTATGTTTTAAAGTGTGAAACTATTATTTTTAAACATATTTTTACATTATGTATTCTATAAAAGTTTTAGTTTTTTTTCCTTTTGTAGGATAGAAATAGGGGGAGGTGGATTTTTAAGTTTTGCAGAGATCACTCAAATGCAAAAGAATAGAGAATCAACATGTAGATTGTGTTTTGTTGTAATTTTGTTACCTTTTTCTTCATAATTGAAGAGATCATTCCATTAGAAGTGAATCTCATGATGTAGCCCACATTAGGTGAACATCGTTATCATTCTCAATTTATTGTCTCTGATTTAATGTTTCAATTCATCATTTCATTTCAGTACAATATTTCTATTTAAATCTAACACACTCATAAATAAGAAAATTAAGTCATAGGTTTTTGGATCATAATCATAAACAACAATGGATTTACCTATCTCAATTTTTTCCTAAATGAATTCACTCCTAGTTTGAGAGGAATACTATGTTTTATAATGGAAGTGTCATATGTTTTCAAATCCTCATATTTCCATTCAAAAACATTCACATATTGGTTAAACATATCTACATACATTTTCTTGTATTACTTAGGTACTTATTTTGAAAACTTGACCACCTTAGACTCATCTTCATTTCCTAGATTACAGTCTTCCATTTCCTCTGGCTTTGTCTGGACATTAGCACTTACTGGTACATCATTCTGGTCAAAAATATTTTCTAGCAAAAAAATACCCTTTGGAATGATATTAGCTTTGAGTTGTAGGATTTTATGATTAAAAATAGACTTCTTCCATTCTGGATCTAGATCAACCATCTCTAGTTCCCCTTCCACTTCAAAAGAATGATCTATTTAACTAGATAACAATTCATCAACTAGTTTTAGAAAGAACTTTCTCTGTTTATCATCCTAAAAAACCTACCAATGCTTGACATAGTCATGAATTTATGGCCCGTAATGTACTTATATCTCATAAGTAATATGTAAATTGTTAGGAGGCTTGAATGTACATGCATCATTTGCCATGGAATCTGCTAGCTGGTTCTACTACTATGTAAGAATAACTATATTAAATGCTTAGAATAAATTCTCAAAGAGATCCCAAAATTTATCTCGATAATCCCTTATTCTGGGATTTTTTTCTTACATAATCTTCTCATCTACTTAACAACAAACTCTGAGTCTACAAATACAAATAGATTCATAATATTCATGCTTTTGGTCATTTCCAAGCCTAGGATTAATGCTTCATATTCCATTACATTATTAGTTGTATCAAACTCCAATTTGAAAGAAAACAAAATAATTTCATTCTCGTGTGATATAAGAAATATACTTGCATCAGACCCCTCTTTTGAAGAGGCTCCATCAAAATATATTATCCAAATGGAATCTTCTACATGAACTATTTCAAGGGATAATGAAATACAATATTTTCATTAGCACCATTATTTACACCTAACATATAACAACCAAAATCTTAGTATACACTATACAAAGGTGAATTATTAGGAGAGTTACTCTCACTAATAACTCGAGTAAACTTCATTTCTCTATATAATCTTCTTAGTTACCCACCAAATATAGGCATTATTTTCATATGGCATTTCTAATTGAACTATGCCTCCGAGCTTCATACCCCAATATCTGGATAGAAACATGTCAAAATTTGCAGGGATATCAGCAACTACTATATCCATCACCAAACTCATGGGAAAATTTATAATAAAGAAGCTACCAAATCCTTCAATAATTTGGTACACTTAAGTCTCCTAGAATCAAATATAGATCATCAAAAGGCCTAGTGATTTGCAAACCTAACTCCTCCATTACAATTGTTGGTATTAAGTTTTGCAAAGCTTCAAAATCCAACATATAATTGTGTAACAGGAAATCATGAATGTTTAACGTTACATAAAATGGAGGAATTGAATCACTCTTCTCCTCCATATGGGATCCAAACAACACTAAAGGTTTTACATCTTGTAAATTTAGGGCATCAGTATGTGCATTTATTTGTGGAAATTGTACAACCTTTTCCATCTGTTGTTGGTAAAATGGATTATTTTCCAGTTCACTAAGAGGGGCAAGGATATTTATCTCTTGTAATTCATATACTAAGCTTAATGCACCAGACACTCTTTTAGAATTTAACTAATCTTCATCTTCTTTACTTAGCTAAGTTGACTGCTATACATGTGGTGTTTTACATTTCTCTTTTATATCATCGTTTTCTTGTTCCTTATGTTTCTCCTTGGTCTAATCATTGATCCTTTTATTGTGATCATTAAGTTTATTCAGATATTTTGATTTATTTATATTTTGTTTATATCTAATATCATACTTCCTATGTACTTCAACTTACATGAAAAAAAATCTACAACATGAATATAAATCATTCTTCTTACCTTGAATATATGTATCTTCATCTAGATCCAAGAACTCTTCATTTTCATCTTCATAAAAAACTATGCCATAATGATATTCAATAAATTTATTGTTTCTCCCAAGTTTTCATCATCATTAATCATCAGAGGAGAGTGCACTTGTTCATCTGTGTTTCCCTTTGCAGAATCTAAGGATGAAAGGGTCTGCTAAATTTATTTGGATTTGTATTTTTTCCCTTCGGGTTGCGCCTCAGTGGAGTGGACTTTTACTATCCAATTCTATCGTAGCCATATTATTTGGTAATTTTTTTTATCATACATGCCATTTCATCAAGCTTTTGATCCTATGAATCCTTTCTTGCACCTAAAGGTCCAACTTCTTATTTTCCATTCCTTCTCTCATTGGACTCTACCTTAGCTCAACTTACTGGATGCAGTCAAATTCACCTCAATTTTGACAAAATTACTTTCCACTTTAGATAGAGTGTTACACCTCATTTCTCTCAGCATTAAGAAAATGTTAGAATCAAATGTTGTTGCAAAAGTGACTTTGGTTGTTGCATGAGATGGCTTAATCTCATTTGGAATCTTATTATAAACTTCATTAAATTTATTAATGAATTCAGAAATAGATTCACCCTTTTTCTTCTTCATAGAATTGAATTATGTCCAATAATACAAATGATATTTCCTTTCACCCCATTGTTTGAGAAAACTAGTTGATAATACAGCCCATGAAGTAATGGAACTAGAAGAAAGTGGTGTAAAATATGTATGTACCTCTCCTTTGAAATATTGCACAAATAATTTCATGTACACATCTTCTTCTACTTCCACATTCATATTATCAACATAATTTAGAAAAATTGCAAGGTGTTCTTTAGCAATTTTTTCATCTTTTCCATTATATCTAGGAAAATTCTTGAGATATCCTTGCAGAACATCATGTGGATTATGAGGCAGTATAAGAGGTGCATATGTTGTAGCCATTAAATCATTAAAAATTTGTGCAACCATTGTATTTTTTTGAACAACTATTTGTGGAATTAGTAGTAGAGATTTTGTTTCCAAAGGCTTGATGAAATCTTTGATATCTTCTCCTTTAGGGAACTTACAAAAGATAAAATTAGTTTCTTCTGAGATTTCAACTTCTACCTATACCTCATACAATTAAAGTAAAGGATATTTTAATGATTAAACATATCAAACAAAATTGTTTTTTCTAGAGGATACCTTTTTCAAGAAATGGAGGCATTCTTAGAGTTAACTATGGACTACCTCTTGATATTTTAGGAGTTTCACCACCTTGACTTAGAGTTCCTTTGTGTGAATTACTTGGACTAAATAATTGTAGCATTTCTCTCCAAACTCTTTTCTAAATCAATGTTTTAGGATATAATAATACTAGAGGATTCTCTATATTAGAGTTACTACATGTATTTCTTCTCCTCGTTGTTAGCGTTCCAGTAGAGTTTGTTCTTCCCTTGTTTACTATCAAGGAAGACCCACTCTTCTCCTAGTGAATAAAAACTTTCTCTCTATCCCTTTAATGGTACCAAATTCGATGTTGTTTCCTAAAGAGAATTCCTGGCTAGGGAATCAATGCCCGAGCATAAAAATAATTAATTAATTTTTAAAATATATTTATGAAATATAAATGAATGAAAAAATTGTCTTTAAACCTTGAAACCTGTTTCTTTTAGTCGAAATCGACCAATTCCCAAATTTTGTAAATAAAATGATATTAGAGAGTGGTAGAAGAAGTAAGAATAAGAATTAGTTTCTTGAGAAATTAAGAATTTGACAAACAAAAAATTATGAAAAATCACATTGAAAATATGTATATTCAATGTAATATAACAATATATTCTTCAAACATCTGAAATTACACTGCATTATTCATACAAGACCATAGGTGCACTTGAAATACATTGAATTTAATACAAATCCATTAATATTCTATTAGTTATACATGTTTAATTTCAAAGGCGGCTTGTACGTTATTCTGAACAAGAGGATTTCCTTCATATATTTTAAAACATCACATAGAAGAAAAGACTATGAATTGGAAAAACATACGTACCACATAAGAAGAATAATGAATTCAATTGAATCCGAGACGAATAATCTTTATTGATTTCTTGAAAGTTGTCTAAACTATACCTTTTATTACAATAATCCAAAAATTCTAAAATTTCTGAAAACCAAAATATTAAATAACACTTTACAAGATCGTTAACAACAAAAACTATAAAATGATAAAATTTCGATGGTTCAACTTTGTCGTATTAGACAAAGTTCCCAAGTGAAACTTCAAAACAAGGTTCATGAGGGCTTAGACTATAAATTGTGCTAAATGGTTCCATGGACTACCTATTGGATACTATAAATAAGCCATAATTTTGAAAGCATCATCGAACTCCATGAATTCTAATAATTAAGCTTTATTAAGAGCAAGCTTTTTAGCTTCCATCAGAGTTGAATTCTTTATTTAGTTTTTCTACTAGCATGATGGTAAACCTAGCTGCACTAGCTCATCAAATTTACTAGTGAACATATTAATATTCTTCTACATGACCATGTATTGTTCATGTGCTAATTCATCAAAGATCTTTATGCCAACACTTTGTTTGTCTCCATTACTAATAGAAGCGTGAGGTAAGATCTTACGGGAGACACATTTTGGGCTAAATTTTTTATAGAGAGGATTAGGCAGATCCATATACAAGTACAAGAGACACTGCAGTAATCACATGAGAGCCTGGGCATGATCATGATAGAACAAATAAATAGTTCAAGGTGGTAGACATAGTATCACTACAGTTGAAGAAGGAGAGGCTATAGGGTCTTGGTAGTAAAGTATCTATAGTATGGCCCCTTTAAGATACTAGAAAATATGAGTTATAATTCATATCAACTCATTTTACCACCATATCTACACATCAACTCAATTGTGAATGTAAAGAATCGAAAACTAGAGCTTTCCATGCTAGATCATGAAGAGGAACAAGTCCTACCCTTTGTGGAGGATTTGACACTAGATGCTCAAGTAGAGTTGATAGAAGATAAAATTTTGTAGAAGAGGTCTGAAACTACAAGACATGGGTAGTATGACCTTTCACAGATTTGGTTGAAAGGACAACTTCTAGGAAAAGCTAAATTGTACACCTGAGAGGAGGTGGAGGAAAAATTTCCTCGCCTCATTCAGTAGAAGATTTTAGGGACTAAAAGTTTCCCAAAGTGGGGAGGTGTGATTTTGATTTGATCATTATATATTTTTTCATCCATCTCTATGCTTTTGTAGTGGCAAAAGTGGAGGAATCAACTCATAGGACCATTTTTACAGATGCGGCCTAGTTTCACAAAATGCGGTCTAGAACCATCAAAGAGAGTTTTGAGGAATCAAATGATGTTTTATTGGGGAAAAAGTTTACCTCTTTAGCACCACATATTTTCTTCATATTCTACACACATAGGACTTTCCAACAATGCAATAATCATGTTAATCGGATTTTGTATGGGAAAGTTATGCTGCTCAGAAGTTAATCTTCCTATTTTCACCACGATAATTCGAGAGGGTGCCACATCAGCCCTAATTATCCATGAAAAAGGAATAGCCACACGATTATGATGAAAAAGGCTCTAGAAGAGTCTATAGTTTAACTATGGCTGAGAGTTGAGGTAGTCAAACCTAACCACTACTAGGCTATCAAGTTATGTTATAATTGGGCCACAAGGAGGTAAAGGGGTTCCATTATTTCTAGTGAATTTGTTCCATAAATGAGAAAAGATAGCCAAGAGGGATAGGATATAAAACACATAGAGAGGATTTGTGCATTGTAGTAACCCATAGGTCGTAGGCCATACTTAATTATATCACATACATTTTTTATTCAGAGAAAGAGAGTAGAGCAACCTCACCTTCTAGCTAGGCTTTACTACCGAAAGGATTTCCCAAGTCATATCTTATGTTAAATGTGTGTGTGAGGTTTATTTTCTTGTTCTATGTCTTATGCATAATTTTCATTTGCATGCATACACAATTAATAGTAATCTAGAGATCCAAAAATCTAAAAGGAAATAAATCTGTAATATTATAAAATTTGAAATTTGAAATATAATTTTACTATACATATTGTGACAAACTGTCTAGTGGAATATCCACAACAGTTTATGGATCAATCAACCATATGTTAATCTCTCCTATGATGACAAATAATGATCTCCATATTGATATATTCTCATAAATTTCACACATTGTTCTCCTATTACATATACACTTAACCCCATTACATATAAACTCAATCTCATATATACCATCTTCAAGGTGATATATTAATATCCTTTTTGAAAGTATTTTTCCTCAAATCTTTCTAAGGGTTTTACATGTGATCAATCCAAATAATATGATTTACTTATGTGCCTACTCTCTTGTTTCCACTAAATATTATTTTCCCATCCATATTCAATTAGTTTTAGTGTAAATCCTTGACATACTTCTTTATTTTAAGTCTTTTCATTATTATAGCCTCTCAAAATTTCCTATTTGTTGTTTATTGATAATATGTTATTGTATAATGGTTTGTCAATACCCTCCTATTCCATGAATACTATTTCATTTCCACTTCTTCCTTAGTAATGTTGACGTTTATCTTCTTGGATTTTTTTTTTTCTTTTTCTGAATATGTCTACTTCTATAATAATACAAAATATTTTACACCAATGTCATGGCCTCTTGAAAGCTAGCCTGGAGAATCAGCATGTTTACAAGCCTAACTTATCAGTATTCAGTGAAAAACCAGTCGAGTGTTGCCTTGAAGGACTGCCAAGAACTTGACCATGACTTGTGCAAAAAATAAGAAAGAAACCCCATTGTTGTACATGGAACTTGAAACTTAAACAGGGGCCTTATGACAATAGTAACTGGAAAAACTGGACTATAACGAAAAGACCGAGAGACATTGCTTGAAACATAAATCTGAGTACTAACTTCAAAAGCAGTTGATTCTGCAAACGAGGCTAGTGACCAAAGGCTAGTAGAGTGCCTCCTTCGCAGTAGAAACTGGCTGTTAGGACTAGAGCACTCCTCATGACTGTAAGGTAGGTGATAAGTGAAAAACCTCGAGCACACTGAATTTCCAAAAAACCAAAGAGCACCGACCTATTTAAACACCATGGGAGGCATCAGGCTGCTCTTCGATGATGCGGCATCCAAACTGGTAATCATCTTCATCCTTAGAGGGATAACCCTCTCTGCATGTAGATATGCTCGGGCCTGCCTGCTCTTTCATGATTTAGGAAGCCATGCTTTTGCCTGAGCTTGAATCTTTGCTTAGCTCATAGTTCATCTGAACTATGCCATGTCTATCTTCCACCGGTCTTTCTGTCATCACCCCAAGGGAACCTACAACCTGACCAGAATTGATCTCCTTGAGCTCTATGGTAATTGAGGCAATGAAGGAGAGATTGTCATGACTGCAGGGGAACTGAAGCTGAGCGGAGTTAGAGTTGAGGGAGCTTGCTGCCAAATTGTGCAGACCTTTGCCTCTGCCCCATCCACTTCTTGTAGCTAGATATGATTCCATGCTTGAGTCTAAACAAAAAGTCGAAGAATCTGTCATGAAGGAGGATACCTAGCGGCTCGTTTTCCCCCTGGAGCTACCTCTCCTGCTGCTCTTCCTCTAACGAAGTTTCGGCATAGCTGGCAGACGAGGATGTTCCGGGCAGTTTGAGAGACTGAGGAGGTAGAAAAGGTTAAGCGCGGGCTTAACCTCAGCGTCCAGAAGGCCGAGATGAAGCGCAGCGACTGAAAGGTTGGCAAGATTGCATATGAGGCAGGGAGGGACCTGTAGGCATATCCATCAATTTTCCCAACGAACCAGGGCCTAGAGTATCCCTGGAAAGGGCTGAGGACGAACCTTGGCTGTAGTAGAGGAGGGGATTAAGCAAAGAGGAGAAACACGAATGCGACCGGTTGAGGGTGTCATTCTCAGGAGATAAAATAGCGGAGGAGGAGGGTCAGGCTGCATTAATGCATCATTAATCTTGAATGCAAGGGAATTAAAAGCAAGTGTTGTGGGAGATCGAGAGGTTGTGGAGAGGATCCACGCACCCACCCAAGCTGTTGTCCACACACACATACCTGTACCCTGATTAGACACCCTGATCTGGGAGGGATAGTTCTTGGTGCACTAGGAATGTGCAGTCTCCTTTGAGTTTTGTATCATTGGAACTATTCGATGAACCTGAGAAGAATGGGAGCTACTGATCGGCCCCTTGATTAGCCAGTCTGTCTGCTACCTTATTAGTTGTTCGCCGAATGTACTTGAAGGAAATGCTGTGAGTAGTTTTGAGCCATTCTTCAATTTGTTCTAGTCTACTTAGAAGCCTCCAACTCAAGGCGATCTTAGTAGTTGAGGACCTTGATTGTATCCGGATAGCGGCCTCTATTAGGATTTGTGAATCCCCTTCTACTTCTAGAGGAAGCAAGTTTTCTGATTCTGCTATACGTAGACCTTGCCATAAGCTTTCAAGCTCTGCAGTGTTGTTGGTATCTCTACCCAGTGATCCATGATAAATATGCATTACAGTGCCTTCCGCATTCCTGAAGATGCCTCCATATCTAGCCGGCTTAGGATTGCCTTTAGCCGCTCCATCAAAGTTCAGCTTGTAAGGATGGATGGCAGGAGGAGACCAAAAATGTGCCAACTCAGAGTGAATAGAATTGTTGGGCTTGATCTGATCTCCAGAGGTGATTTCTAGGTTCCAGTTAGTGAGAATGAGGTGTTCTTGGGGTAAGACTGGCATATCTGAGTCTTGCCATTGTCTGAGAGCTAGAGATTCTTTAAGATTCTTCCTGAGGAGAGACCAAAGGGTATCAAGAGGCATACTTTGATTTTTGAAGATCCTATTATTTCTTTCTTTCCAGATGATCCAGTAGACAAAGCCCAGAAGGAGGCTCCAGAGGGCATTAAGTAGAGAACTTTGGAAAGGATTCCGAGGCCAGTTCCTAATGGTGTTTACAATGTCTCCCTCTCTTCTACCTATTCTTTTGTTACATTTTTCTATTCTATCCCACATTTGAGCTACTAATGGGCAAGTATCCAAGAGATGTTTAATGTTCTCTGAATGGAGATTGCAGTTGGAGCATCTTGAAGGCCCAATAAATCCTCGGTTTTGAAGGTTATCCCATGTGAGGATCCGTTGTTTGCTAAGAATCCATAGAAAGGTGGAGACCTTGGGCTAGTTGTGTGATTTCCAGACTTGGTCCCATAGTTGATCTTTGATTAGCTGCATAGGTTGATAAAGAATTTGATATGCTTCCTTGGTCGTGAACATGCCTTTGGTAGTGTATCCCCATCTTAATCGATCCTTCTGATCAGAGAATTTGATTTTCCTAAATTTGAGTTCTTGATCAATCTCATCATAGGTTTCCTCCTGCGAGTTGGCCTACCATGTGTTTGCCAGTCTCCACAGTTGAAAACCTTGGGGAGATTGTTGCTGCCAGTAATGATAGACATGAATTTGCTCATTCTGCTGCATGGTGTCTTGCCGCTTGGGTTTGTGACAGAGAGAGGAAAGTTTGGGAAGTTGTTGCTACGAATCGACCCAAAACCTTACCGTGGTTCCTGAGTGGATTTCCCAGAAGCTGTGCGCTTGAATAAAGGTGTTATGTATCTTGGTAGCATTTCAAATCTGCGAGCCAGGGGTGGTTGAACTGAATCAGATTAGCTCCTCCTGTGGACTACCTGGGGCATATTTGGCCTACCAAAGACGAACCCAGGGAGTATGCGGTTTAGAGATCCAATTCCACCATATGCGCACACCCATGATGTTGTTGCTGTGGAGGGGGTCCCTCAGACCTAGCCCCCTAGCTGATTTTGGAAGACATACCTCTGTCCATTTGACCAGTGCCCATTTTTTGTTATGGCCAGAGGAGCCCAAAAGAATGTTTCTTTGAAGATTGCGGATATCATTGAGAACCCATTTTGGGGCAGCCAAGATAGAGAACAAATACAGAGTCATGGGTTGGAGAACATATTTAATGAGAATAATCCTGCTTGCAATGTTGAGAGAGCGATAGGTCCAGGAGGAGATCCTGGTTTCTAAGTTGTCAAGAAGAGTCCTCCAGGAAGCGTGTTTCAGAATCAAACAGGGGAGCTCCGAAATATTTTGAGGGAATATTGGCAATCGAGAAACCTAATATCCTGGCTATATTCCTCTGAGTGAGAATGGGAGTGTGGAAGAAAAAGAGCTGGGATTTGGAGGCGTTGTTGGAGGTGCCAAAGGCTTCTGAAAAAATATTGAGTAGAAGTTTGAAGGTAGAGGCTTCTTGCAATGACGGGTGGCCAAAAAGCATATTGTTGTTGACAAATTGTTGGTAGGTGGTGGGGGGTTGAACATGCAGCAAGATGCCCTTTAGAAAGTTGGAATTTGAGGCTGAATTGAGAAGGCGGCTTAGCCCTTCAACCATGAGAACAAAAAAGAATGGAGAAAGAGGATCACCTTGACGGATACCCCGAGAAGGATGAAAAGGAGGAGAGGGGGAACCATTTATAAGGATGGAAAATCTGGGGGAGGAAATGAGATTCATGATCCATCGCGTCCAGGTAGCATTGAAGTCAAATGCAAGTAAGATGTGTTTAATATAAATCTAGCTAAGCTTGTTGAATTCTTTAGAGAGATCTAGTTTAAGAATAATACCTGGTTTTTTCAGAATCTTGAGAGAGTGGATCACTTTGTGTGAGAGGATGATACCATCTAGAATCTGGTGCCCTTCTACATATCCTATCTATTATGGCAAAATGAGGAGAGGGAGAAGAGGTTTAAGCATGTTCGCCATGACTTTAGATATGAGCTTGTAGATTACATTGCACAGTGAAATCGGCCTGTATTTGTCAGGTGTATTCGATTCTTCCACTTTCGGAATGAGCGCTATAAAGGTCGTGTTTAGGGAAGGCATGACCCAGTGAATCGATCTCGATTCATCCACGAGCTCCCACACCTCTTTTTTTATGTGCTCCTAGAAAGCATGAAAGAAATTGGCTGTGAATCCGTCGGGGCTGGGTGCTTTTCCATCTTTGAGTTGGGTCATAGCGTCCTCCACTTCCTGCATAGAAATAGGCTGGAGAAGCCTCTTGTTGTGATCATCATTTATGATTTTAGGAATGTGCTGTGTTATAGTTTGTATAGCTTGATTTTTGTAGCCTTGGGGTTCCCTAAGGATGTCCTAAAAGTAATCTTGGAATTCCTGTACCACCTCTTCATGCCTCTCTAGACGCTCTCCACGCTGATTGTTGATGAAAGTGATGTTGTTATGCATTCTTCTTTGAATGATTGACTTGTGAAAGAATTTAGTATTTTTCTCCCCATCCTTAAGCCATCTAATCCTAGATTTTTGTTACCAGAGAGTCTCTTCTTGCTATCTTTGAGTTTCAGTCTGAGTTAGGAGGGCTTGCTCCTATAGTGCGTATTCCTCCGTTCTTCCCTCAAAAATGATACATTGTTGTAATGTATTCATTTTCTGCTCCAACGCTTTCCGCTGATCAAAGATGTTGCCAAACTGAGTGTGATTCCAAGTTTTCAGCACTTGTTTAAGGTATTTTAGCTTTTATTGAAATTGAAACATATTGGCTCCTGTCGGGGGAATGAAGGATTTCCAGGCTTCAATGACCACTTCTTTGAAGTTAGGATGAGAAAACCAGAAGGATTTGAAGCGGAAAGGTCTATTGCTCTTAGACTTTGGTCGCAACCACTGTAGCATAATGGGCTAATGATCTGAGCCCACTTGCGGCATGATGGATGCGTGGAAGTCTCCGCCCAGGTGAATTGCGTTATCCGACAAAAGGAATCGATCCAATCTGGAAGCTATATGATGTGGTCCCCTTCTCTTATTGGTCCATGTATACATACCATTTGATGTCTAAAGGTCCATTAGCTGATTTTCATGAATAAAGTCTTTAAAGCCAATGATATCCCCTTCCAGTTTTGCTCGTCCTCCTAATTTTTCCTCCAACACTCTGATAATATTGAAGTCACCACCACTTATCCAAAGGGGATGGCTTCTACTAGAGTTAAGAGCTGTAAGAGTATGCAACAAATCCAACTTTTTTTGTAAATCTTGAGGAAAATATACATTAGTGAGAAGACCATGGATATTGGTCCCAATTAGATGGAAAGTAGTTTGAATGAAGAAGTGAGAGGCGTGAAAATCTTGCAGGGAGAGGATTTGAGGATTCCACAAGATTGTTAACCCTCTAGAAGCTCCGGAGGCATCCATAGAGACTGAGCGACATCCCGTCCATACTTTTTTCATAACTTTCTCTAATACAACACTGTTGCCTTTGGTTTCCTGTAAAAAGACTATAGAAGGCTTTTCTTACTGGATCATATTTTTTAACATTCGGTGTTTTGCAGGGCAGTTAAGCCCTCTCACGTTCCATGAGATTAACTTCATGAGGAACTATGGGAAAGAGATTTGTAATACTTGGTCAGCTTGGGGAACCTCCCAGAGTCCACCAACATTTCACCTATAATAAATATCCTACCTGAATGCCAAGATATTTGTCTTGCTATGCTCTGGCTAAAACTACCTCAAGTTTTTTGATCTCACGGGAGTGTATTTCACTGAAGTCTTTCTGTCGACATGCCGTTTCTAGTTTGAGAATGTCCAAACCTCCCAGATCTACACTTTCTAGTTCCTCCTCCATGTGTGTTGGATTGTTCTGTTCCTCCTCATCAAACCTTTGATGATTACTATGGCTAAAGATGCGTCTATCTCCATGGTGGTAGTTTGTAGGGTTGTATCTAAAGTGTGATTTTTATCCATGTAGTTGGAGACAGGGGAGCTGACTAGATTGGATTTTGAGGGAAAAACTGAAGGATTTGGGGGAGGTGGAAGAGTAGAAGGGGAAGGATCTGAAGGTGGGATGAATGTGTGATCCTCCAATATTGGATTTGAGGAGAGGGTTTCAAAGCTGTTCCGTGTTTCGGGTTTCTTAGGATCAAATGGAGCAATTGGAGGTTTCTTGGCATGCTTTCTGTAACTGGAGACCCTCGTAAATTCCTCAGCATCTTTGCTTTCCTCAGTTGCAGGAGCTTTAGGCTGAAGATTCAGAGGGAAATCTCTGAAGAGATGACCATGTTCATGGCACTTTCTACAGTGAAAGGTAATATGCCCATAGTCTATTGTTTGGATTCATTCATAGTCATCATGAAATAGACTTACCGAATCTGTGAGTTCTTTTGCTAGGTGCATGTGTACACAGATCCTGGCATAGGATGTGTATCTTCGGAATTTGGTCTCCTTAGCAACTTTGATGAAGACTCCCAGGCGGTTGCCAATATCCTTTCAGGTCTCCTCGTTCTAGTATTCCAAGGGAAGCGAATACATACGTATCCATACCGGAGCCCAGTTGAAGTCTTCTTTGTCTGGATTGAACTTCGCTTGCCAGTCACGAAAATACAGGCCTGTAGAGTTGAAGAAGTACGGATCTCCTTCGAAAATGCAAGTTTTGTCTTCCACGCAGTTGAAGATAGCAGTGAAGAAACCTTTGGGTCCAAGCTGCAGGGTAACTTGTCCTTTAGGCTTCCATTTGGAGGCGATCCATCCATGCAAGGCCTTTTCAGTTGGCCAGAAGCCAAGGAACTTGCCTATGCGTGCATGATCAATCATGTATTGGATTTCTTTGTAATCCGTTCACTGGGAAGATCTATTTTGATTCTCTCTGCAGATCTGGGAATGCATGTTGCAGAGGATGCTTTTGGCCTTGACGAAGAGGCGCTCGGATCTGTACCTTTGTCCTTTTCTATTGCATGGCCTACAGCAGCATTTTCTTCGTTGTCAGTGACGGGATTGGTGTGGAGGGCATCATTAGGGATAGGGCTAGAGCCGGTTGCAACACCTGCGGTTGTAGGTATCTCAGTGTAAGCACTTGATGTGGGACAGGGGGCGGAGCCCACCCCTCCGGAAGGTGGAGCCATGTAAAGAAGATCAACGGTGAGTATGTACTGTAAAGATGAAGGCGCAGAGGAGATAGGATGCTTGTTTGTTCAGAAACCCTAGCCAGGGCTGCATCCCACCTCTGAGGCGCGCGTTCAGCAGATCTCTCACCAATTCCTACCAACCTTACTCAGCTTCAATAATATTTACCTACAAGAGATTTTTCCACTTTAGATTTTATGTTTTCTCACTTTCTACATCGTCAAGTTTCTTTCGATGATATTTTATATGTTCTCAACATTTCATTCAAAAATTGAATGGAAATGCTATCAATCAACTCCCTATGTCCTTTGATTTTGGATTGAATTTTTTATTTGATATTAAATAATTATGGCTTCTTCAAAATTGTTGACAATTTCACCTTTAAGTATTTTGTAGTTTCTTCATTTACAATTTTTATGTCGAACCTTCCATATGCATTCAATATTGTTGACATCATTACAAGGTATAAATTATGATTATGCAACTTCATTATTTAAGGATTTTCAGACTTAATTTTCAATTCTTCCTAGGGCTCATCATTTCCCCCCATATATATATATATATATATATTATTTTCTAATTTTTATTTTTTTTTGTTGAACCTCCTAAATTAATACTTAATTAAGAGATTGCAACTAAGAGAGATTTTCATGATTAAGTTTGCTTGGATTTAGTTAAATTCATTGTATTTTTTCTTTGCATTTTTTCTAATTTTATATTATCTATCCATCTATTTGAGAATTACTTTTCAAACTCTTCACAATCAATGTATTATTGGATTCTTTTATCAAGGATATCCCAACAATATAGGGCCTCAACATTAATAGGAGAACATGTGAAATGAAATTTTCTATCCATAAATAATAATATACAACTAATATATAGGATTAATCTGATCTTAATGTCTAGTAGAAAATGGCCATTTGTCACTATTTTTTTTTTGTAAACATGTAGTGGGACTTCTATTCACCATTCAAAAGAAAATTACATAAATAATATTTTGTAGTTCATATTCTTGATTAGAAACCAGACTAGCCGCAGTATAGCCATATTCTCATCACACTTCTGGGTATGACATTGAAAATGTTTTTCTTCCTAGACCATCTTTTAGAAAATTTACAACTAAAAAGGTAGATCTAGATTTTCTTGTGACTCCTAATAACTTTTCTTTGCCATTCCAATGACTCGACCCTAACAAACTTTATACCCTTTCCAATGCTAACCATAATAGGTCTATATGATAATTCTAAAAACAGTACCAAAAACCATAACAAAGACATATTATTTCATATTAGTTATCAAAGTCATCACCTGCAAGGGGTCCTCTTGCTCAGGATGGTCTTGGTTTCTTCCTTGGCACGATGATCCCCCTCTCATTCTACAAACATAAGAACAACACACAATAGCCAATTCACCATCCCCATTGTGAGGAGGGATGTCGAGGGGATGAATATAGTGTAGGAATGTATCAATTGTTTTTGCGATGGAGTTGATATGGTCCTTCCGACAATGTTCAATGTCCACCAGTGTGTGTAGGTGGGTTTCTAGTCTCTCCACTCTTCTTTGAATGATGTCAAACTACCACGACTGGTGCCCTGAGAACCAATCTCTTCTATGCATTTTCCCATTAGCATATTCATATGGCCTATTGTCTCCACCATTTTATGATAAAGGGTTTCTTGGGTTAGAGTGACACCTATATCAATCACCCAATTTACATCATCCACCACATGACCCTCCAATTTGTTTTCCCTTTTCTTCCAGAATTCTTTCTCTTTAACTTCTAGAATGGCCTTTCCCACTTCTAGGACAAGGTCCACATAAGTCTGTGTAGCATCCCATGCCACAACCTCCATTCTTGTTCTTTTGTGAGGGGTGGTTGATGGTTTCCATCCTCTTGGCCTTCCCTAGTGATAAATATTTCGTCAACGATCCATGCTCCTGTGAGCTAGAGTTCTTCTTATTGCCAAATAAAGATTATCTACCATGAGGAGACGCAGATCACTCTGAAGGAAAAAAAACAATTGGGGTAATAAATTGCATGAAGCACCCAAAGCCTAGAGTCCCCGCTACTCTACAACTTTATTTTTTCGACCATTATTTCTAAAACGGAGTGTGATAACTTGCACAGATTCATTTGTGTGTACCAAATCCTCCTTGGAGTCTTCTTCAGCTAATATATTTTTGTTATTGCATGATTTGACATGGGAATTAAATATGAGAACCAACACTTTGGATGATAATCACTATTGTCCGTAGTGTACCCCTTACATTGGTTACAAGCCAATCATGAAGTTTGATTCCCAATGGTCATTAAACATTTCTTGGGGTTTCCCCACCACCGGGGTGTGTACATAGCTCCATGTTGTCCATTCAAGCCTGATCGCTTGCTCTAATGTCGAGCTTCTTTATGATATCATATTCATCCTTGAGATGACCAAGTCAGATCTCCTCCCATACATATTCACCTTGAACCATCAGCTCTTTCTCCCCCTCACTCACTAGCTTGTCTGCAAGCTCGTTGGATGATCGATCAATGAGGTTGAACTCAACGATACACAAGTGAGCCAAGTCTCCCTGAATCCTCTAAATGATATGTCTGATGCACTAATTCTTCATCACCTTCCCCAAGCTAGAGCCACATTGTAGCCTTCTAGTTTACATGATTACCAAATTTGAGTCTCTTTGTATTGTGTAGTGGTGAATATTGGCTCTTATCAATAGGTGTATCTCTTGTTCTGGATCCATGAATTCTTATAAGCTATTCGTTATCGTTCCAATATTATCATAGCAAAGTCTAATTATTTTATCGGTGTTGTCCCAAATTACCCCTTTGGCACTAGTGTGGCTTGGGTTTCCATTTGAGGCCCCAGCAAAATTTAACTTCAGAAAGCTTGTCGCTAGGGGTGACTAGGACATTGTCGATCCCTACACTTATGGTTCCTTTCTCCTATGAAGAGGAGGATGGATCCCTTTCAAACCTAATTGTTTTAGGATTATGCTTTCTTGTGTTATAGTATTATTCTTTTCCTTTCAATCCCTACAAATTAGGATTGTTTCATGTATTTGTTGCAGGATTTGGGAGATCAATGACGAACCTGGGGAAGATTTGTCCTAGAATATATAGTGGTTTCTCTCTTTCCATGACACGCAAATCATGAATCATGAACTTAGGCTATGTAGAAATTTCACTTGTAGAACAAACCGATATATGCAATGTCTTAAAGCATAATACTTGTTCTACTTCTACGAAACATTAAGCAGAAGCATAATCGAAATCATGAGAAACATCAAGTAGAAACATGCATAACTAATCAAGAGAATTAATCACACATAACACAAGATATATCTATGGGAAAGCACCAACATAAAACCCCAACCATGTATTATAAATCAAGTGGAAATCCTCTTCACAATACAAAAAGAACTAACTCTCAAGCTATTCAGTTCTCAATGAACTATGGAGATATGAAGACATGTCTCATGAACCACCCAAGCCCTATTTATATAGGCTTTCCCTATGGTCCTTATGTAGTTGGCTTAGGAAATAATAGAAAAAAAATAGGTTATTAATTCCAACATGCCAAAAACAACCAATGGTCCAACTACGTATTCCTTGAGAACACTAGTTCCTCAACCATGCAAAAACTACATACTAGAAATAGTTAAGCATCTGATAGTACACTATCCCATATCTAATCTCAACTAGGTCTCTAACAGAACTGACATGCAACAGTTATCCATGAGTGAATCCTCAGTTATCTAAAATAATAGTTGTCACATGCATGCAAGCATTAACAAACTATATTTTATTATTTTAACAACTTGTTAAACTAATCTAACTGGACTTGACTAGTAAGGACTAAGTCAAATGATTCTCTCATTATAGAACTGAACCTTATCTTCGTTAATTAAGGGATAAATTCCTAAATCAAGGGAGAAAATAATTGCATGATCTCACAAAGACTTCAAGTTTAATTTTTCATAATTAATTAACTCATGGAGATTAATTAATTAATATTTTAAGCTATTGTTAAGACCAAAATTAATTTTACTTCCTATAGATAGACTAGGGATTGCTATAAATAGGAAGGGACCCAGAAATGCTATTTTTAGAACTTTTTTTTTTTAGCAGTTTCACCTCTCATCCAATGTGGCCAATGCCTCACTGACCAAACTGCTATTTTTAGACATGCTATTTTTAGCAGGTCTATTTTTAGCACATTCTAAATTTAGCATTTCTTGTTACACACTTTTCAACACTCCCTCTCAACAAGAAAGGGATTATCAGCAACCCCGATCTTGTCTCTATGGAACTCAAACTTGCCCTTTGACAATGCCTTTGTCAAAATATCTGCATCTTGTTCCTCGATCGAAATATACTGCAACATCATGATCCTCTTGACCACACAATCCCATAGATGAGGATAACGAATATCTATATGCTTGGACCTGTCATGAAACACTGGATTCTCAGAGAGTTTAATGCAACTCTAATTATCACAATATATCATAGTCAGATCCATCATTTGACCAAACAATCCCACTAGGATCTTCCGCATCCAGATGGCCTCACATGCAGCCTGACTTGCTGCCATGTACTCTGCCTCCGCTGAGCTAAGTGAAAATTATCTCTGTTTCTGGCTATACCAAGAAACTACAGTTGACCCAAGGTTGAAGATCCCTATAGAAGTGCTCTTCCTGTCTGATGGACTACCTACCCATTCTGCATTTATGACGCCTTGGAGCTTCACTCCCTCTGTTTGCTTGTACCATAATCCATACTGTGTGGTGCCTCTGAGATATCTCAGCACATGCTTTGCCGCCTTCCAAAATAACTTGGTTGGCTGAACCATATCTTGACTCAGTTGGTTCAATGCAAAGCACAAATTTGGTCATGCGTTCACTAGATACATGAGTGAACCCACAAGCTGCTGATAAATTGTAGCAGATACTACCTCACCTGAAGTAGCATCCTCCTTCCTCCAATTACCTGCTAGAGGAGTCTCCACGGACTTGCACATATCCATGTGAAAGCACCTCAGTATCTCATTGGCATACTTGCCTTGAGAAACAAATACTTCCCCATCTCTCTGCCACACCTCCATGCCTAGAAAGTAGTGCATGAGGCCCATGTCCTTCATCTCAAACTCTCTTGCAAGATCCTTCTTACAAGACTTGATCAACTCATCATCACCTGTCAAAACCAAATCATCGACATAAAGTACAATAATCAATAGCTTACCATCTACAATGATGTGGTAGAGTTTCACATCCACTTCACTCTTGGTGAAGCCCAACCTGGTGAAATAGTTGTTGATCCTGGTATACCAAGCACGGGGTGTTGCTTCAGCCCATACAATGCTCGCTTGAGCCGACACACATGTGACTCATGATCGAAGGTCTCAAATCCTTCGAGCTACTCAATGTATACCTCTTCCTCAATCTCCCCATTGAGGAAAGTTGTATTCACATGCATCTGATGGATCTTCCAACCCATCTGTGCTGATAGTCCTTGAATTGATCTGATCGATGAGTACCTTGCAACAGGAGCAAAGGTCTCATCATAGTCAATCCCCTCAACCTGTGAGAAACCACGGGCAACAAATCTTGCCTTGTGTTTCTCAATATTGCCATCAACTACCTACTTTACCTTGTAAAGCCATCAGGAAGTAACCACTGGCTTGTCCCCCGGTCTAGGAACAACATACCATACATTGTTCCTCATGATAGAATCATACTCCTATACCATCACATCCATCTAAACTGGCTGCTGCACTGCCTCCTCAAAAGAGGAAGGCTCGATCGCTACACACTCCCCAACTAGGGCCATGTAGCTAGTGTTATCTATCGGGATATCTCCTCTGTCTGTGATGAGAGGATGGCTTTCCCACATTCTCTCTCGCATCCTGCATCAATCTATCAACTTCTCGAGAGCATTTCTGCCCCTCTCTAGAAGACTCTTCAATATTGGTGATCTCCACCACTGGAATCTCTGCATGTGGCTGCTCCACATCATCAGGAGGCTCCTCCTCCTTAGGAAATAGTAGTTCCTCATCATCACCATGCAACTTGAGCTCCCTCTCAAGTGACTCTCGCAGGTCTCACTGTTCATCGAATTTCAGATCCCTGCGCACTACTGTCCTCTGACTGGCAGGCAGAAACACCCTATAGTTGTGAGGTGTATCCGTATAGCCCACAAGTATTCCCAACTCAGCTATTGGGTCTAGCTTCTTCCGAGCATCTTTGGTCACATGACAGTAAACTGGTGATCCAAAGATACGGAAGTGACTTACATCTGGCCACTTCCCTGAAAAAGCCTCTATAGGTGTCTTCATCCCCAAAATATGATGAGGACTTCTGTTTTGAAGATACATTGTTGTATTGCATGCCTCAGCCCATAGATGAAGTGGTAGGCTTTGGTCATGTAGCATTATTCAAGTTTCTCCCACAATAGATCTGTTCTTCCTTTCGGCCACTCCATTCTGTTGTGGGTTATGAGGTACCGTGAGTTCCCGTTTAATTCCTTCTGAAGCACAAAAGTCTTTAAACAGCTGGGAAACATACTATCCACCATTATCACTCTACAAAGCCTTTATCTTCATCCCTGATTCTTTCTCTACCAAAGCTTTGAAATAAAAAAACTTCAAGAAGGTTTGATCCTTCTTTTGCATGAAGTAGATCCAACATCTACAAGAAAAATCATCTATAAATTTAACAAAGTACCTTTGCTTCGTGGTGGAGGCTGTAGAGAAGGGCCCACATACATCTGAATGAACTCGATCTAGAATTTCTCCTGCTCTACCATCCCGATCATGAAAGGAAGCCTTCGCATACTTACCCCGAGGACAACCTTTGCACGTGCTTGTCTGCTCTAGTTTGCACTTGGGTAATCCAGTATAAATTTGTTGCATGATCTTCAAGGCCCCATGATGCAAGTGGCTCAGTCTTCTATGCCATAACTCACCAATGTCTTGGTCGTGCACCTCTTATACCTTAGAACTGAGAGCAGCACAATCTTCTATCTGTAACTGGTAGAGATTCTTAATTCAAATCCCAATTTGTTTGGTCTCTCCAGTGCCGATATGCCTTAGGAAAACCTTTCCCAAACTAAAGACTACATCATATCCTTTATCCTCAAGCATAGCAATAGACACAAGATTCTTTTTCATCCCTGGTACATACATAACATTAGAAAGAGTGAGGGGAGAACCATGCTCCCTCTGAAACATAACCGTAACTTTACTCGAGACACAATACTTTCCGTCATCGCCCATCTCGATGTGTATCTGAAGATTCTCCTCCTCCAAAGTGCTGAAAAGATTCTTGTCACTTGACATGTGGAAAGAAGCTCCACTGTCCAAATACCAAACACATCCCATGCTGGATGAAACCATGCATGCAATAAGCAAGAAATCCATCTCAAACTGTGAAGCTAGTGCATCACCATCAGATTCCTTGGATGAACCTTTCTTCTTGGACTTCCTCTTTGGGCAATTATTAGCATAATGACCCAACTCATGGCAATGAAAGCATCTCACCTTCAACTTGTCAAACTTCTTCCCTCGTTGAGAAGACTTGGAATGGGATGCCTTCCCTTTCCCTTTATTAGCTTTAGAAGCTAAAGTCAAGTTCTCTTCATCATCATGTTTTGATGAAGAAGCTCCATCCTTGGTGCTTCGTCTAATCTCCTCCTGCATCAAATTCGACCATAGTCATTCTCAAATCTGGCAATTTGTCCCTTCCATTCACTGAGTCTTGGTAGCTATGCCAGCTCTTAGGAAGGTCAAGGAGTGCTATACTCACCATATCCTCATCAGCTGAGTGACTCCTATGCTTGCAAGCTCATCTCTGTAGGTGGTGAGCTTGTTCAAGAATGTAGAAATAGAGTCACCCTTCTCACACTTGATCTTTCGAAGCTTGTCCTTCAGTGCCAAATTCCTTTGATCACTGCTATTATGATATAAATATTTCAATGTTTTCCACATTGCAAATGGAGACTCCTTCCCATGGAGGCTTGAGACTATGTGATCGCAAACACCCTCCAAGAGAATTCTCCTAGATCTAGCCACACACTTACCCCATTCCACCAGCTCAGTCTTGTCAGTAAGCTTAGGGACTTCTTGATCAATGAAATCCTTAAGCCCATTATCTTCCAAAACTACCTCCATGCGATCCTTCCAAGCTATATAGTTTGAGCTGCCACCAAGGGCATACTCAAGCCTCAAACCATTGAACACCATAAAAAATGGGCGCTTCTATCCAACACTATGATCACCCAACACTATGAATGTACACCAGAAAACCAACATCACTTCTGTATAAGATATAAAATTCCAAGCTTTGGATCTCTATGATGAGGGATCCATATATAGATGATTGAAGGGAGGTGAGTCATCTTCTCGGGTCTTGATTAGTGTCCTCTCTCTGATAGTTCTTGCTGCCACTTGGAGAATGGTGATCTCTTACTCATCCCTGGTCGAAAACAAAGAGGCAAGTGTTAGAGGGGAAGCTTTTGGAAGATTCCATGATCTTCCACGCCGCATTTTGTCCCTGCCATTTTTCCATTCCCGACCATCGCACCCTACAGAGGAGAAATTTAGTATGCATCACACCTTGTACACTAGGATGGTGATATGCATCGCACCTTCTCCACTGGGTTTTCAGTATGGTCCAGTTTTGACCATTTATGAGCAGTTTTTAGTGGAGAACTTCTGGGAGATGATGTAATCAGCTGAA
Source organism: Pinus taeda (assembly GCA_000404065.3). NCBI lineage: Eukaryota > Viridiplantae > Streptophyta > Pinopsida > Pinales > Pinaceae > Pinus > Pinus taeda. Next base: position 106,247 of record APFE030121271.1, read on the forward strand.
TTTGTTCCTTTAGGCAATGAAACAACACTTTTAGGGACTTAGGAGCCCTCAGTTTATGGGCATTTATGATTGGGGTTGAAGTGCCCAAAAATGTCTATAACAGCTTGAGAAAGCACAACGGCAGGCAAAGGTGCAACTGGCACAACATGTAGTTCTTTCAACATTATCTTTTGTTGATGCTTTAACTTGCTCAATTCGTAAAGAGTGATATTGGCCCTAGTATTTTTCATGTCTTCTATAATATTTTACTCCATTTCATCCAAAACGATCAGAGTTTTAGATGGAGTTGATGAATTTGTTTGGACTGGGCTGGTTTGAGTCGCTTTAGATATCATTTTCTTTGTTGTGACTTTATCCTTTGTTGCAGAGCTTGTGCTCTTTGGCTTAGGGATAGTTTGGGGAGGATCAAGTTGATTTCTACTTCGTGTACTAATCAGGAATGCTTCTTGATCTTCTTCTTGTGGGAGGATGAAATCCCACATTCCTTGTAACTCTACAACTTCTTCTTCATCGGTTTGCCCTTCAGTGGAAATTTCCTCTTCCTCTTCTTCGGATTCAACACTTGAAATAGCATTGGGAGGCTTTGAAATAGTCTTGTTGTGTTTCACCATGTTGTTCACAACGGTAATTGTAAGAAGATTCTCTAGTACCTTGTTTATGCTCTCAACTTGACTATTCTCCTGAGGATCACTACAAGAAAAAGGGACATTGGTGAGCGGCCAAAAATGTCACCATAAGCTCATTAGTGATGGTCAAAAGAGCCTTTTTCACCAAAAATTGAATGTCACCAAAGGTGGCGTAGCCAAAATTATAGGTATTGTTGTGACATTCAAAGTCTGTCACCAATAATGATTTATAATGACCGATAGTGGTCATGACAATTTCATATGAACAATGGTGACAGACCATAGCCTCCATCACCAACGGTGGCATCACCAAAAGTATAGGTGTTGTAGTGACATTGAAAGATCGTCACCAAAAATGATTTATAATGACATATAGTGATTGTTGCCATTTCATATGAGCAATGGTGATGAACTTTGGTCACCAAAAAATGAACGTCACCAAAGGTAGTGTCGCCAAAAGTATAGGTGTTATGGAACATTCAAGGTTCGTCACGAATATTGATTATAATGAAGGATAGCGACCGTCACCATTTCATATGAACAACGATGATTTATTATGATGGATCTTTCATAGCCATCATTATTGGTGCATATATATGGTGACGTTCGTTGAACGTCACCAAAAGCCGCATTGCCAAAAGTATAGGTGTTGTGGTGACATTCAAGGTCCATCACGAATAATGACTATAATGATGAACATCGACTGTCAACAACAATGATTTATGGTTACGGACATTTGACCTCCATCACTATTGATCCATATATATGGTAGTGTTTGTTGGCCGTCACCATTTCATATTTTGGTGAAGGTCAAAAAATGTCACCAAAGCTCATTGGTGATGGTCAAAAGAGCCTCCATCATAAAAAAATGATCGTCGACATTCCATATGGATGTTAGGGCATGATGGAATCGAACCACCAACTGCCTGCTTATTATGCAGATCATCTTCCATTGAGCTAGCACACTTTAAAGAATTATACTTTTAAAAATCAGACCTTGAAACCTCATAAATTGTAAATTCTACAACTTTCAATAAATTAAAGTCTCGACAATACTTTACTAAACAAGCAAAGTAACATCAAAGTTGCAGGTCCTTACCTAATGGTTATGGAAGTTATGAAAAGTAGGTGGAGGGAAAATTAGTTATGTATAAGAGAACCAATATGTTTGGTTGAATAATCAATTAGAAGTGAAAATATAAAGACATTTATAACCTATAAATACCTATAACTAGCAAATGCACCAAATATTGAAAAGGAAATGTCATAAGTGGATAGCATATGGAAGAAGAGAATCGATGAAGAAAAATGTAATATGTTATAGGTTGAGTGAAAGAAAAATCTCAATGTTGTTGTTGTTTGGTGTTTAGATATCTGAATGATATCGAAAATTTTGTGAAAATGTAACATGGATCTCCGGAAACCATGAATGACACAAACAGATATATATATATAATAAATATATATATATATATATATATCCCCTTCACATAAACCAACATGCAATTTGGAATTTCACAAGTCCGCACTCAAAACATGACAACAACCAACAAATAAAAAAATTTGACCTGGACAAAAAGCGGTAGCTTCACCTTCATTCTTGAGTTGCTTCTGTTTATTTGAATTTTACTTCTGACAGTTTTTATCTGAAAATGAATCAAAATCATCACTAATATTAAATTCATCCAACATAGACTTTGGATATCCCACTGGCATCTGCATTTTTGTTGCCATGCCTGAAAACCATGGAGTTTCCTGTTGATAGTAGAATAAGATGTGTGCCTGATGCTCAAGAACACATTCTTTATTAAACATTGTTACCTGAAAAAAACCAAAGAGACAAGACAATATCAACATACGCAAAATCCCCTACCGAAACATAATCATAACTTAGCTAAGAAGCCTAAAAGATGTTCTCAATTAATAAATTTTGTGTTTGGAAATTTTGTTTCTTTAGATTTAAAAATGACTATGTTGTAGAACACTTTTGTCTATTTATCCACACAAATATATCATATCATATGTCACACAGTAGCAATCTACAGTACCTAAAGTAAAAAAGACAAATTTGCTCAAGAAAATATATTTATAAAAGAGATTTGAAAACTATAAGTTTGTCATCAAAGCTTTAATTAGTTTAACAGCAAACTAGTTGGAGCTTTAAAATCAAAATCATTCATTGGAAATGAACATGACAATGGCCAAAGTCACTATTCATACAAATAAAGCTAGAGTCGCTATTGTCATTGCAGATAATTGAAATTTGGGAAGTGGTCTAATAGTTAGAGATTATTTGCTGAGAAGACTTGTCAATACCATCATTTTTTTCCACAGTCTGTTGTGTCTCTAGGTCCACATCAGATAACTTGATATTCTCAAGTTCTACCTTTCAGATACTGATTTCTGGCTCACCCTTTAAAACACAATTCTACCACTCCATTAAAAAGGTAAACAAAATTTTTGTTTCAAGTTTTCAAGTTGGTAGTAATTAATGAAGTGAAGTGAGTGTTTAATTAAGTCGTGTCTTTTTATGGTTACATAAAGGGGGTTGTCTAGCTTGTGTCTCTCTTTTGAGGCATAAAATTTATCAAATATTGATTTCATCTAATTTGTCTCTACTAATGTTCTGAAAAGGTTATAGACAAAAGCATATTGTTGAAACTAGAGTTGTTTGTATTTTATAACTAATGATTTTATCCCTTGGACTTTACATATTAACTTCGGTGGTTTTTTCATAAATGCATCATATTTTACACCTCACCTCATGGGCCTGGAAATATCGTAATGTCAAAATTACAAAAGAAAAGGTTTTAAAAATTAGAAAACAAAAAGAATGGTTGTTTCAATGTATCTAATATGGTATACCATTACAAAATTAGTGTATTTAATAGGCTCCAGATTTAATGACCAATTTAAAGATAATAGGAAAAACAAGTCAACATTAACCTATTCAACATTATTCTTACTAGAAATTAAATGCCAACCATATAATTGTTATAAACACTCTCGAATTCAACATAAAGAAAACATTTCAAATTAGAGGAGAAGATGCAAAAGTGGAGAGTAGTACCATCAAAGGTTGTGTCTGGTACACGGCATACAAATTCCTTGAAATAATTTGCAATAAACATACATTGATTATCTTGGCCTCCTACCTCTGAATGGAAAGTTCTCTATGGCTTGCCTAGATGCTTTTTTCCTTTGCCTTCAATTTAAAAAGACGAAGCCTGAGTCTTCTAACACATACATACTCTTCTGAGTCGTAAATGCACCATGAATTTTAGGAATGGCAAGTAGCTGGAATTTCTTCTGCCAACAATTTTTTTTTTGTATTATTATTAATGAGCACCCAGTGATATTGAAACAAAAAAAGAAAATCAATCGAAAGAAAAATTTTCCATTGCCTGATAGAGATATTTTCCATTTCCACATACTAGGTCAACATCACCCTCAATGTAACAGTTTTGAAAATAATGCCTCCCACTATCGTCTAACAAGGTGTTCTGATATCCCAGAAGTATGCAATTGTAAAATGCAATGCAACTATCTCCCGAAACCCTTAATGCCACACAACTTGATCATCTGCACTCTCATCACTCGAACCATACGAATTCTACACAACTCTATTTTTTTTAATGTAAAGTCATCTCATGATTTACTATGATTATCACTAACTACTTGGTGGTATCAACTTATACTAGAGATCCTAATGTTTTTCTAGCCAACTTATACTAAGGAGCATCATCGCCTCATAGTAAGTGGATGGACAAATCAACTAGCCATCCTTTCTCACTCAGATGCTAGGGATCCCAATGTTTTTCTAATTCTTGCATTAAATTTTAATTTTGTATGTTTAGATATTAATAGTTTGAATTTTGGATCAGAAAACCACATTGTTACATATGGAAATCCAACTAAATATTGCAATGATCATGATCATGTTTAGATTAGTGCTCTTTCATAAATTAATATGAGAAAAATAAAACACTTCTTAAATTATTCCTTTTGTTTAGTAATATTTATGTTGATAGGCATTATTTTTTAATCAGTTCACTTTCTAGTTTCGTATACCCATTTCATCTACCTATGACATCTTCCATATGCTCTTTTACATGATTAAATGAAATCTATTTGATTTAATTTAATAATGGCGCCATTCTCCGATGCAGTGGCGCATTGAGAGCATCAAGTGTAGGGTGTTGTGAAAGAGTTCCTAACATAGAAAGGGTCTTTTTGTGATCAATTTTCTTATCAAGCCATCTCTCTAATTGATTGAAACGACCCAAATTGCGTAGGAAATGCCGAGTTCATTAAGGAATTCTTTGTACAGGGGTCTCACAACATCAATTAAAACACCCCCACACTTAATAAAATCAAACTTCATAATAAATATATAAATCAATACAATAAATATATAAATCAATATGATTCAAAAGATCCATAGAAAATGTGGTAACTACATTTTTCACCTTTATTAGGATTGCAGTGATTACAAAATAATATTCAAGCCATTTCAAGCAATAAAAATGAAATAATTTCAAAAAGTAAATTAGTTTTTTTATAATGTATAAATTGAGAAATATATTTTAATTTTTGCTAAAACACCAAATTAATTCACTATCAACCCATTATTAATTGGTGAATATTCAAAGCCAAGTGGACATTTAGGGATTAATAAGTGATTACAAAACCACCCATTAGTGTTAGGTCCCTATAATACTAGTGATTACCCCATTACTATTGTAGTTGTATCCCTTATTAATATTGTTGTGCCCCTATTGTCCCCATATTGTTATTACTGTGCCCCATAGAATCCCTCTAATTGTTATTTTTTTGCCCTTTATATTGAATTATTGTTAGGTTTGGCTTGGGTTATATTGTGACTCCTTAGACTCCTATATATAGAAAGGAGGTTTTGTCATTTGAATCATCAAAGAATCATTCATTTGTGTAATGTAAAGGAGGTTTCCCCTTCAAAGAGGCTGAATTCTAAGGCGTTGATCTATCTTTTCTATCTTTTTATGAGTTGGTTCCATAACATTTGGTATCAGAGCTTTGGATTTTAGGGATTCGCTGCTCCAAGTAGGTCATCGTGGCATTTTCACTATAATTTTTTTTTTTTGCTGCGACGTTTTCACTGAACCTCGGGTCTGAATTTCAGAGCTTTTCACAGTATATTTGCAGAGATATGATCTGAGGAAGTTGGTCCTTTTGTGGACTCCTAAATTACATTCCAAATAGGTGACCTGTGGAAAATCGTCATAACCTTCTCTATGAGCATCAGATTGAAATTTTGTAAGGTACAGAAAGAGGACGGACTCTAGTTTCTTGTATATATTTTGTTCAGAGCCAAAGGTTGAAATAGTGACACATGGCATGTTGTACAAGTTAGCTCTATTGAACTAATCTATAATCAGGTCACTGTGGGAGATTTGGCATAACTCTTCCTTGGATAATCCAATTTGGATAAGATTGGTGGCATTGGGAAGACGACACAGAGGGCTACTACAGGTCACAATTTTCAGAACTGGCTGATCCAAAATTACAGAGATACATCAGATTCAATATCAAGCTCCTACAAAGTGAAAAAAGGTGTGTAGTTTTTTTTTTTTTAATTTTTGCATAAGCTTGGTTTGAAAAATTACTTTGAAGGAATTCAAAGGGCATAGTAAAGCATTATTATCAGTAATTGATGCCCCAAGGAAAGAAAATGAAAATACCTAGTAAGCAACCTGAAAGCTCTAGCATGACTCATGAAGAAGAGGAAGAAATGCAACATGATATATCAAAATTATGAGACCAAGTGCAACAAGTGTCACTTGCACAAAAAGTAACAGAATCTAAGAAGGATGGTTTAAAGAAAAATGTATAAGTTAAGATGGATTGTTTAAAGAAAGACGTAGAAGATAATATGAATGATGTGGAATCTAAGATGGATGATTTGAAGATAGATTTGAAGACAGATTTGAAGACAAGCATGGAAGATTTGAAGCAGGCATTGAAGATTTGGAGATAGGTTTGAAGACAGATTTGACAAAGTTTCTACAAGAAATGCCTACTAATGGTGAAAAGGTAGTAAAAGAAACTCATGATGAGAACAAAAGAAATGTTAATCATGATTTCATAGACTTTAATGTTGGATTGAAGACCTGCCATATGCCAAAAATCGATATGAGGAAGTTTGATGGCAAGGATCCCGCAGCATGGATATTACAGATGGAGCAATTTTTTGATCTCAATAATGTGAAAAACACACAAAAGGTACATATTGCAACTTTATATTTGCAACCAAATTAGTTTGTATGGTATCAATGGCTTTGCTCTCATAAACAAATTATCACTTGGGCAATTTTTATGGAAGAATTTACAACACCATAGACTAGACTAAAAGGTGCTAAGGAACTTGTTGTCATGATCTAAAATAATGGTTTGAGGTATACCAAAATGAACCCAAAGATGCGCAAAGAAGATTTTAGTAGTGTGGTTAATTGTGATACTCTTTTATCATGGTTCCAAAATAGTCATATTTGAGAATGGATCAACAAACAAAAATAGACAATTGTTACCATGCTTGGTGGATGGAAAAATTGACATGTAACTGACTCTGAGGGATTTTTTGTGGTAGGTAGAGGAGTGTACAAAACCTACTTCTTGATGTTTATTTTAAAAATGGCATAGGAAGTGCAATATTTGATATACCGTTGAACATTATATCAAATATTTGGCTAGTAGAAATACTTCTGAAGTGGTACTACTATCTTCTCTACACTAAAATGTCTTGCCATATGACTGTAATTTACCTCCTAGATAAGAATTGAATTCTCAATTCAAGGAACAGAATGGTGGCCTAAGTAGCAAAAGAGTGCATCCTAGAGGTGTAATTTTGGATCATGTTTGTTTGTGATCAACATCTAGCATGTAGCAGCAAATTCCGAGTCATTTTTGTATAATTGTGGGAAGACATAGGTATCGTACCCACAAGATTTAAGACCTATGGTTAGCATCACATGTTGGGTTCAATTGAGGCAATCTATGACATGATTAATTCCACTGTTCTTGTATTTCATGTTTAAGTAGAATTGTTGCAAGTATGTGGACCATTTTTTATGGAGGTAATTCTGTAACTTTCCTTATGACTACATAAATTGTAGAGGCCTATGATCAATGTGGATGAACATATTCTTCCATAGCATATAATGATTCTTTATTCAATATGCCTACATAATGGAGTCTATCTCCTTTTCATAGGTGGGGTATCTTGGGATAACATCAAAGAGTGTTTCATTGTGATAGGCCACACAATGTCCTTGTTGAGTGATGACTGCACTAATAGCATAATTAGAGGAATCTATCTCAATCTTAAATAGATTTTATGGATCTGGTAGGGTGAGAACTGGTGTAGAAAAAATGTGGTGTTTCATATCCTTGAATGGTTTTTGGCATGTCTCATATATAAGGAAAAAAAATATTTTGCTCCACCCATGGTCACTTGGCTTAAGAGCCAAGTGATAGAAGAGAACCCCAACACAAAATTTTAATAGAAGATAGGAAGGATTAAGTAGCTATGAAACTCTAATTGAGTCGTCGAGGCTAGCCAATATTGGATGACTTGGATGTTGGTTGGGTCCAAAAGAATCCCTATCCATCCAAAACGTATCCTAAATATTGAATTCTCTACGTGCAAAATGAGAACTTGTCCATGTTGACATACAAGTTGTGTTACCATAGGTTGCCCAAATATTGTTGAATGTGTAGAAAATGTTCTTCCCAATATTTGTTAAGGATGAGTATTTCACCCAGATATACAACCACAATAGAGTTTGTGAAAGGTTAGTGAATATCATCCATCCTCTTCATGAATGTTTCTGGAGCATTACTCAAGCCAAAAGAACTGACCAACCACTTGAAAAGGCCTTGTTTAGATTTGAATGATGTTTTCCATGTCAATTTGTTCAATTCGAACCTAGTAGTAGCCTAACTTCAAATCAATCTTACTAAAAAACTTAGCACCCTTAATCTAGTCATGAAGATCGTCTGTCTTCTATTCTTAAAGGTAATTTTTTTAGGGATTTATAATCAATACAAAATTTTCATGTCCCCTCCTTCTTTTGCAAAAAAAAAAAAAGTAGACTCCCTCAAGGTGAGGAGATAAGTTGAATGTGGTCCTTTTGGATTATCTCATGAATATTATGTTTTATTTCCTCATCTTCCAATATAAAGAATTTATATAATAGGCCTTAGTTAAAGGAGAACCAATTATTAAGTCAAATGAGTGTTTGAATTGGAAGTGCAGAGGCACCCCCATAAGTGGAGTAAAAATATTGTCATATGACTCTAATATTTTCCACTTTCTTGTGTTGTGTATGTTGGGATGTGTTATATTCTTACCCAAGGATGGTTGGCGGACCTGCCCATGGTTTTGCACATGGTTTTGGTACATGGAGTTTGGGCATGATGGTTTTTCCCATGCTATTATATAAATATGGTCAAGGGAATTACAATTATGTTGTAATATACGGTTAATGGATTGGGGTTTATGAATGCTTCAACATGTATATAATGTATTGTAAGATTGAAAGGAAGATAATGAAAAATTAGTCTGGTTTTCCTAGTTTTGGGTTCTAGGGGAAAATCCCTGTGTATATTTTTTATGTTCTCGCCATTATATAATTTTTTTTTAAGAATTCATTTGTAGGTAATTTATGTATAGGGTTAAAACCTACATTTTGTATCATAGTTTTTTTGGCTTCAAGGAGATTCCTTTGTGCCTAAGGGTTTTTTTGCTCGATCCTATGGTAGGCCTTGTTATAGTAGGAGATTTGTAGGATTGATTCTTGCTATGAAAGGATATGGAAAGCTATGGAAAGATATAGATCGAGAAATTCAATGGAAAGAGTTTTGAGTTATGGAAGCTCAAGATGAAGGATCTGTTAGTGGATAAAGATCAGTGGATTGTTGTAGATCAAGATACGACACCAAGAGGAATGTCCACAAAATACTGGGTGAAGTTAGATCAAAAGGAAAATATAACAATACCACTATTTCTCTCAGTTTCAGTATTGTTAAATATCATTGGAAGCTATGACAAAGGATTTGTGGGACAAGCTAGGGAATCTGTATAAATCTAAGTCCCCAATGAATAAATTGTTCATATGGAAAAAGTTGTATAACCTGAGGAGTAAGGATGGAGACTTGGTGACAGAGCATTTAAATTCCTTTAATACTATGGTAAGCCATCTTTTATCTATTGATATTAAAATTTCAGACAAATATAAGTGCATTAGTCTATTGGGTTATCTACCATACTCATGGGGTATATTGGTTGTTATAGGTAGCAATACAACTACCTTAAAGTTTGATGAAATACTCTCATCCTTATTGTCGAAGGAGATGATACGAAAAAATATGGAGAGCTAGAATGAAGATGCCTTGTCTATAAGTGGGAAGTCCTAGAACAAGTAAAGAAATAAGTCCTCAAGTGGGAGATCCAAATATAGAGGGAGATCTAAATCTGTAGAAAAATTTGTAAAGGTATGCTGGAAATGCAGAAAATAAGGGCACTACAAAAAGGATTGTAGATATAAATATCTTGAGAAAAGAAATGGATGCGGTGATGCTCCTTCTGCAGAGGAAGAAACTACCTCTAATTAAGGTGGGGATGTGTCATTGGCTTCTTCTTCAAGTACACAAGTATATCATGAGGCAGGTTGATTGAATCAAGTGCGTCCCTTCATATGACTCCCCACAGGGAGTGGTCCTGTGAGTACAAGAAACATGATGGTGGTGATGTCTTCCTAGGGGATGAAAGGAAGGCCAAAATAATAGGATGCATAAATTTCAAGATGGAGTTACAAGGTTGAAGGATTAGAACACTACATTGTGTTATGCACATTATTGAATTGGCCATAAATATGATTTCAGTAAGAAAAATGGATAATGCAGGTTTAAAAACAATGTTCAAGAATGATAACTACAAGATGGTTTGAGGAATACTAGTATTGATGAGGGGAGCTCATATCAAAACACTACACAAGTTGTTGGATAGTACTATTACTGATGAGTGCAACAATTCCTTGGCTCCTAAAAGCGGCAAAAAAAAGCTTGTAGTGTCTGGTGAAAATACTATGTTGTGGTACCAAAGGCTACGACACATTGAAGAGAAGGGCATTCGAATACTACATTGTAATGATATGGTAAAAGGTATTTCTAATTGATATTTGTATTTCAATTTATGTGAAAATTTTGTATATGGGAAGCATAATTAGGTGATTTTCCCCTTTAGTGCTAAAAGGGCTAAAGGGATATTAGATATTGTGCACAATGATGTGTTTGGGCCTTTGTCAATTCTGTTAATAGGTAAGTTTGTCTACTATGTCTCATTTAGAGATGACTTCTAGAGGAATACATTGATATATTTCCTTAGGAAGAAATATAAATTCTTTTACAAGTTTAAAGAATTTAAGGCTCTGGTGGAGAATCAGAAAGAGAATAAGATTAAGGTGTTGAGGACCTATAGCGTTGGAGAGCTCTACAAGAGAGAATTTTAGGAGTTCTATAATAAAGGCTGTATAGCATGAAAAAATAATACTCCATACACACCTTAGAAAAATAGATTTTCATAAATAATGAATAGGACGTTGATGGAAAAGGAAAGAAGCATGCTCGGTGGCACTAGATTAGGGAAAGGATTATGGGAAAAGGTATTGGATAATGCATGTTACCTATTTAATAGATCACCTTCATCATTGTTGGAGGATATGAATCCATGTGAGGTATGGACTTGTAATAAACCCTTTCTCTCACATATTAGGGTACTTGGTTGTGATGCATACATACATGTTCCAAAGGAGAAGATAACGAAGTTGGATAGTAAATCTAAAAGGTGATATTTATTGTATTTAAGGAAGGTTTAAAAGGTTACAAATTTTGGAACCTAGAACAATGAAGACTGTGTATAGTCAAGATGTGGTGTTTAGATAAGTGAAAGATATTCTTGAATGTGAATTCCCACCAAAGGAAAAGGAAGTAGAGAAGATAGAGTTTGAATTGAAGAAGGTTGAATCATACTCTATAAAATAACAAGAATTGCAAGAGGAGGAACCACACACTTTGGTTTTGAGGAGACCCATTCGAGAGAGAAAGTAGCGAGAGAGGCATAATGTATCTTATTTATTTTTAAATTTTTCTTTATTTAGTACTAATGATGATCCCATAATTGTTAGGGAGGTGGTATATTTAGAGGATGGAAAACACTAGAAAAAGGCCATGGTTGAAGAAATGACAACTTTGGAAAAAAATGAGGCATGGGATTTCGTGAAGTTTTGAGCTAGAAGGAAACCCATTGGAAGCAAATGGGTGTTTAAGAATAAGATGAATGAAAAAGGTAAGGTAGAGAAATTCAACGCTCAGTTAGTAGAAAAATGTTATTCCTAAGTGTCGAGAATTGATTTTGGTGATATTTTTTCTCTTGTTTCCAAGTTAGCTTCTATTAAATTACTTTTATTTATTGTTGTTGCTTTCGATTTTGAGGTAGAAAAAATGGATGTGAAGACAACATTTCTTCATGGGGATCTGGAAGAAGAGATCTATATGAAGCAACTTGAAGGTTTTGTAGTGAAGGTCAAGAAAGAACTAGTATGTAGGCTAAAAATGTCTATATATGGGTAAAAGTAGTCACCAAGGATGTGGTATCAGAAATTTGATAATATATGGGGACTTGGCTTCACAAGAAGAAATGCATACCATTATGTGTATTTTAAATTAATTGGCGATTGTGTTATTTATTTGGTATGTTATGTGGATGATATGTTTTTTATTATAAATGATAAACAAATTATAGAGGATTTGAAGACCCAATTGTCCTCTAAATTCGACATGAAGGATCTTGCTGTTGCAAACTATAATCTTGGCTTGGAAATTAAACGAGGTTGGGAAAAAAGGAAGCTCTGGTTATTGAGACAATATTGCAAATCTTTAATATGCAAGATAGTAAACTGATAAAGGTTCCTATTCCTATAGGTGCAAATTTATTTGTTGAACAGTTTCCCAAGACATAGGAAGAGGAAGAGGACATGTCTCGTGTTCTATCTACGGGTGGATTTGGTATCCTGATGTATGCAATGGTCTATAATAGACCAAAAATTGTACATGCAATGGGATTATTGAGAATTTTTTCGTCAAAACTAAGGAAGGAACATTAGATATTAGTGAAATGGGTTTTTAGGTATTTGTATGGAACTAGTGATTATGGTTTGTGCTACCAAGGAAGACTAGGATTGGACAAAGTGTTGGAAATACGTGGCTTTCTTGATGTAGGCTGGGTTGTAGATTTGGATCAAAGAAGATATACAAGTGGGTATGTGTTTAACCTATTTGGAGGAGCAATATGTTGGATGAGAAAGAGATAATATGTAGTGGAACTTTCAACTATAAAGGTTGAATATGTGGAATCCACTCATGCAAGCAAGGAAGAATTATGATTACATATATTGTTTTCAGGTATGGAGTTTGTACAAAAAGATATAAGAATAGAATGTGACATCCAAAGTGAAATTTTCTTGGCAAAGAATGCTTCTTATCATTCAAAGACAAAGCACATTGATTTTCAGTATTGCTTTATGAGGGTTATTATTGAAGACAAAAAAGTGTTTCTAGTAAAGATAGACACTTTGAGCAATGGTGTAGATGCATTGAGAAAGTATATGAGCTTTGAGAAGTTTTACTAGTGTGTAGAAACAATGGGGTTTGAAGCCCTAGACCAATGATTATGCACTTCTGTGGCCCCATGTGCGGAAACAAAAGAACACGTGGAAGAGTGTTGGGTATGTGTTATAGTATTTCCACAACTAGAACTATGTGTTCGTACGTTATGTTAGGTGCATTGGGGGGTTGCAAGGGTGGAAGTATCCCCCCCACATGGGGTCTTGGGAAACACCCCGAGAATGTTTATTTTTATGCAAGCCAAATAATGGTTGCTTGGACCCAAGGATGGTGGGAAAATCTACCCATGGTTTTGCACATGGTTTTTGAATATGGTGGTTTTTCCCATGGTATTTTCTAGATATAGTCAAGGGAGATACGATTATGTTTTGATATAAGGTTAAAGGATTGGGGCTTATGAATGCTTTGGCATGTATATAATGTATTGTAACATTGGAAGGAAGATAGTGAAAAATGAATATGGTTTTCTAGGTTTTGGGTTCCAAGAGAAATATATCTATAATTTTTATGTTCTCTCCTTTGTATATATTATATATATATATAATATATATATATATATATATTAGGATTCATTTACACGTGTAAAATTTCAAAACCTACAATGTAGAGAGGCTTTATGCAAATGTTGTGATGATTATAGTGAAATTTCTTTCACCTTTTGACTGAACCATGAAGAGAACAAACTTTTTTTTCTAAGGAATTACCTTATGAGATTGTTTTGTTTATATAAATTAAATTGTATTCACTTGGACTAGCATTGGAATTATATATATCTAACCTATAAGAGTAAAAATGCCACTATAGGGATGAGACTCATAAACAACATGAAATTTCCACAGATAAGGCTCCTAAAAGAACATCACAAACTTCAAGTAGTGAAACATCATATAGTACCTCACCTTTGAAGGCTTTGATGCCATAGGATAGGTGGTAATATTGGTTGACACAAATGTATTTCCCATGGCTCAACCAACTAATAGTGTATGGATGGGAATGTGGTATTATTAGCAACTTTGATTCCTTGATGAGATCAACTAATGTTAGGGTCTTTTTCCCTCCTTATTAATGATAAAATTTAGTGGGGTCTCATTCACCCACATCTATGAACGGAAGAGGTACTCCCCCTCTTTAGGATCCTTTTTCTATTCTAGTTGGATCATTATGGTTGTGATGATAGCCCTAGGTTTTGCATTAATGATATACTTTCTTTATATTTCTTTATATTAGAATCAGAGTTAGATTCTATTTTCTTTTCTTTAATATTTTCCAATAATTATTTTTCCGAGTGGCATTCATCAATGTTGTGCCAAGGGAATTTGTGGAGTTCATGCCACTTTACAATTTCCTTTTCTAACTTCTCATTACCCTTATTAGTCTATGACTTGGCTTGGTTGTCTTAAGGTTATCTCTCCCTTTTTTCCCTAGAATTTTAAGTTTGGGCTGTTGGCATTATGACAGAGGTGTTGTCCTTGATGTCACTCACTCAGATGACAGATCACAATTCAGTAGCTTAACAACACAGAGTTCAGATCAGACTTCATATAATGAAGAAAGAAAGGTACACGTAGGTTCACCATTGGCCAAGCTGCGTGTACACGTTGGTTCACTATATTCAAGGCGTGTATACATACACATGCACTTTCACAAAAGGAAAGGTGTGTATATCTTGGAAAACTAAGTTTAGGTCCAAGGTATTTGGTCCAAGGTATTTTGATCCATGTTACTGGTCCAAGGTATCTGGTCTGAGGTATTGTCCCCAGGTATTGGGTCCAAGGTATTGGTACTAAGTGGTTTTGTTCCATGGTATTGAGTAAGGTCTAACACTATAAAATGAAGGGAAGATCATTAGGCCAATGTACTTGGGCGTTGAGTATCTGATGAAGAGCAAGATCTACTATACAGGTTATTGGGTTATGGTGCATAGCTGGATCTGAACTGAGGATGAACCTTAGCACTTGATGAAGGATAAGATCTAATGATGGATCAATATATTAAGGCTTGAAGTGAAGCATCTTTATGTGGTTTGATCTTTTATTTGAATAACTAGCTGTCAGGCCAGGAGTAACTCCAGAAAAACTGATTCGTTTATTCCATTAGATAGCTATTTGTTATATACATGAATGTGACCGCTCAGTTCATCTTCTTGATGACTGTTCACATTCAAATTCTCCCAATCGCTGAGGATTGGGTGTGAACATTCCCCCCCTTAATTTGAAGGGATGTTGGTGAGTCCAAGCATCGTTCTGAATCTTTCAAGCTTTTCTCTTCCAAGCACTTTGGTGAAGATGTCTGCAATTTGCTCATTTGTGGAACAATGACGGAGATGGATTTTTTTGGCCTCAACATGATGTCAGATCAGATGATATTTAGTATTGATGTGCTTTATACAATCATGGAACTTTGGGTTCTTGGCCAACTTTATTGCAGAGGTGTTGTCAATCATGAGTGGAGTTGATTGTACTTGTTTTACCTGCAAATCTTCAAGAATTTTCCTGAGCCACACAATTCTTTTGTTACTTCAGCTGCTGCCACGTATTCTGCTTCTGTTGTGGAATCTGCTGGAACTGATTGTTTGCGTGATCTCCAGGAGATAGCTCCTGATCCAAGACTCATAGCATATCCTGAAGTAGATACCCCAGTTTTTTTGTCTCCATCGAAGTCTGAATCAGAGTATCCGATCAAACTGAAGTCATCCACTTGTGTGTACTTGATTCCAAAGTCTTGAGTTCCCTTCAAGTACTTTAGAACTCTTTTTGCAGCAGACCAATGTCCCTCACAAGGCTTTTGCATAAATCTGGAGAGGATTCCAACAACGAATGAAATGTCTGGTCTGGTAGTAGTTAGGTAGTTGAGACTTCCTACAAGCTATCTATACTTTGTTGCATCCTCAAATTCCTTTCCTTCAATAGATGTGAACTTTAAGTTTTGTTCCATTGGAGTAGTACGAGGATTGCACTCTGTCATGCCAAACCTGTTCAACAAATCTCCAATGTATTTCTTTTGGGAAAGAAATATGGACTTTGGATGTTGGGTTACTTCAATGCCAAGATAGTATTGAACATAGCCCAAATCAGTCATTTCAAAATTTTTCCCCAATTCCTTCTTTATGGATGCAATGTAGCTTTCATTGTTCCCTATCATTAAAAGATCATCTACATATACCACAAGATATACAACTGTTTTGCCAACTTTCTTGACAAATAAAGTTGCATCATCAAGATCAAAATGATTGAAATTGAGTTTTAGAAGATGCTCAGTTAGTTTTTCATACCAGGCTCGTGGTGCTTGTTTGAGGCGATACAAGGACTTCACAAGTTTGCATACTTTATGTTCATGTCCTTTCACAGCAAATCCTTCAGGCTGGGACATAAAAACATTTTCTTTTAGATCTCCATTCAAGAAGGCAGTTTTTACATCCATTTGATGAACTTTCCAACCGTTCTGAGCTGCCAGTGCAAAGAGTGTCCGGATGGTGGCCCATTTTACTGTGGGAGAAAAAGTTTCCTCATAATCGACCCCTTCCTTCTGTGCAAAACCTTTTGCCACAAGCCTAGCTTTGTGCTTGTCAAGTGAGCCATCAGCTTTGTACTTGTTCTTGTAGACCCACTTGCAGCCAATTTGTTTGGTTCCAAATGGAGGATCAACCAGCTTCCAAGTGTCGTTCTTTATGAGGGCATCATACTCCTTTTGCATCGCTTCTTTCCATTCATCGAAGCAGCTTCTTTAAAGTAAGTTGGTTCAAAATCTGTAGACAAGTTCAATTCACAATCATAAGAAACATCCATATCAACAGGTGAATTAGAGTCATCTACATCACCTCCATTTTGTCGATTTGCATTTCTGGTTCCTGTTTTTCCAATTTCATCGAGATGAACACTTTCAAGTGTCTTTGTCAGCCACTTTGGGGGACCTTTTTGAGATGGTCTAGGCTGCTCTGTTGATTGAGTTGGGAGTGAATCAAGATTGAGTCTCCCAATTCTATTAATTACATCACTTAAAGCATCATCCGTTGTTGGAGTTTCAGTCGGGGGAGAGTATTCTTCAGAAGAAGATTCCACATGTTGATCTAGTATAGGAATCCCCCCTTCAAGATGTGGAATCTGATTTTCAAATTCTTGAAATGATTTCATTTTTTGCGAATCTATCCAAGCGATCAAGTTTCCGCTCAACAACATTGTCAGATTTGGATGATTCAAGAAAAATTACATCTCTAGATATAACAAACTTTTTATTTTCTTCATCATAGAGGCGGTATGCGTTGGAGGTATTTGAATACCCCAAAAAAATACACTTACGACTTCTAGCACCAAGTTTGTTTCTATGTACCTTTGGTATCAAAGCATAACAGGTGGAACCAAAAATCCTGAGATGTTCTACCGAAGGAACATGTCCATACCACAATTCATAAGGAGTCTTGTTTCTTATAGCACTAGATGGACATCTATTCTTTATATATGCAGCACATAGAACAGCATCAGCCCAAAACATTATCTTTACATTTTTGAAGAAAAGCATGGATCTTACCATATTCAAAATTGTTTTGTTCATTCTTTCAGCTACACCATTCTGTTGGGGATTATAAGGTACAGTTTTTTGATGTTTAATCCCATGTTGGCGAAGATATTGTTCAAATTCATTTGATGTATATTCTTTTCCATTATCAGTGCGAATAGACCCAATATGAGATTGTGCATCATTTTCAATCCATTTATGAAAAATTCTTGAATGTTAGGAAAGCATCAGATTTGTTCTTCAATAAATAAACCCAACACATTCTGGTGTAGTCATCAATAAATGTCATGATATATTTATTTCCATTTGCAGAAGGTACAGGCATTGGACCACATAAGTCTAAATGAATAAGTTCAAGCTTCCTATGTGCTCTTGAATGTGAGTCATGAAATGACTGTTTACTATGCTTTCCTAGAATGCAAGCATCACATTGCTTAAGTTTTCTAGGAATTGTAG